>VFFE01007664.1:914044-1148944 GCA_008921705.1 Burhinus oedicnemus | reverse complement strand
CATAAAAAAGTATAAAAGCCTAACAGTACTCAACCTCATCATATGAAGAACCAATCGTATAAAAAACAACTATATTAAAAAGTATAAAAAAAAATATACAAAAACAGAGTATAAAATACCAACTGTAGAAAAAAATCCATTGTTTAAAAAATGAACTGTATAAAATAGTATTTTAAAAACATATAAAACCCCATTGTACCTAAGTAGAACCATGAAAAAGCCAACCATAGAAAAACCCAACTATATAAAACCCAAGAGTATTAAATTATCAACATTATTTAAAAACCCCAAAGTATAAAACCCCAACAACAACAGCAAAAATATTCATTTACTGGTGCTCTCCTCCTTTCTGTGATTTTTCCAGGTCAGAAATTAAATTAAAGGTGTGTTAATTTGACATTCAGCTCATGGTTTTCAGTAGGCTTTTAAAAATTCATCCACAGCCCATTAGATTGTCTAAATTCAATCGGTCCTGTCAAGCCTTGTTCTGTTGTTAGATTATTGTTTAATCAATGACAATCTTACCTCCTCTGTGCAAAAGAAATGCAAAAGCTTGTGTAGAAAATCAGTTTTATTCATCAATTAATGTATAGGCTAGACTTCATTGAGTTTTGCGACTTGACAAGGTCAAATACTTATTTACAGTATTAATATGGGAACATATTCATGGTAGACTGTCAAAACAGAAGTGGTGCTGTGGTGGTTGTGAGGACTTTTTGGCTCACTGCTATACTAGTTTGACACTGATTTAACCCTTTGAATCTGGCTGAGTTGCATTGACTTACACAGATATTAGTGAGTTCTGAGGAAGACATCATTAATAAAGTGGACTTCCAACAATTTTAGAATGGCATACTGTATCGTTTTAGAGAACTGCATTGGCAGGCTGTGATCCATTTTTGAGTCATGGCAGAGAGGAAACTGTGGCAAAGCTATTATTTTTACTGCCGAAAATACTGGTCCAATTTATCTATGTGATCAGAACAGAATCTGAACGTAATCCTGCTGTTGATACTGCTACACTCACTAGCTGAACTAGTGTATGACCTTAATCTGTAGAAATATTCTAATTAACAGTGTTTGATAAAATATTCTCATGTACATATTCAAAAGCTCTGAACGTGTGCAAGCTTCAGATGGATGTTATTTTCTGACATGGGCATTACCAACAGCAGTGGTCACTAGGTAGCAGAGTTACAAAAGCAACTTTGTCGAATTACCTCCAGCTGCCTCATTGACCAAACAGGAGGAATTGTCTTCTATGGAGCTGTGAGCCAGAGCAGAGGCCTTTAGTGAGTCATGCTGTGAGGGTTATTAGGGCACTTTGTTGGTTACAAAGGAAGACTAGAGATAGAGCCTCACTAGGCTCTAGTTAATGTTTACAAATACATTTCTGAATTCCTGTTAAATTGCTCTTGTTCAGCCCCATGTTTTTCCCAGCTGCAGCTGTGGAAACGCAGCAAGGGCTTGACCCAACTGCAGATGGGCTGGTGGGTGGTGGTGATGGTGGTGTGAGGCCTGGGCAGATCTCTGCCTGAGTCTCAGCTTTCAAGAAACATTTCTTTGACTGTCACTTAAAATGAAGGTGGAACTTGAGGGAAGAGAAATTATCTGTAACTTGAGCAAATATGATGCCAATCAGTCATCACAATGTCATGTAGAAACCTGATACCCATTTTATAAAGTAACTTCTCAGCAGAGCCATACTTTACAAAATAAGACACTTTTTAAGACATAAGCAGGACATGTCATTTCAGCTGATGTAATACACTGTAACATTTAATTTAACTTTTAAAACTCATGCAGTATCATTGCAATGTATCAGGACACTAACCCTTCACATTAATGGACTTGGCAAAGAGAAGTAAAGGTGCCTTCACCAGCAAATACTGAATGTGTGGGGAATAAATTCTGTAGTGACCTGTCATGAAACTCGGTAATGTCAAATATATAATTTTCCTTAGCACACTGTGACAGTAATTTAGGAGCTAGTAGAGAGTATCAGAAATAAAGCACAGTCACCTGTCCCTATCTTAGTAGCCCTGCTTCCAGAGTGCTGAGATAATGGAAATTATCTGAGTTGTGCGGGGTTTGGGTGTTGGGGAATAGGCAAAGGTACAGACTACGCAATTTATGTTATGTCATGTCACTTTCTTTAAAAATAGTCATGTTTATTTCATTGCTGCATAATTGCATTCAGTGAGAGAAAAGTCTGATTTCCTTCCCAGGGTACGAAAGCCTCTGTTTCTACAGCAAGTCCCAGGCAGACTGTTCTGTGATTACATAAATATATAAAATGTCCCTGTGGAGAGAAAAGTCATTTTGTCAAAACAATAACTTGATGGTGTGTATGTACTCTCCCTCTATCATTTCCATACTAAGTTTGCTCAGTTTGTTAATCATAATAAATTCAATTAGTCTTCTTCATGCTGTAAATGCCTTCTTTGTTTCTACAATTCTGTTTTCTAATGTATCATATAACTGAGGATAGTGGGAGCTCTGAGCAGTTTTGGAATGGGCTGGCCTGGAGAGGTTGCAGTGTCTCAATCAGTGGAGCTACTCAAAATGCAGCTGGACACCACCCTGGTGTGGTGCTGTTCCTGCTTGAGCAGGTGGTATAAGGGGATATCCAGAGGTCACTGCCAACCTTAACTATTTTTTGATTCTGTTTTTAAAGCATGTTTTTGTCAGCTTGGGTTCCTCTCAAAGCCTCATGACCTTAACTTTAAACCAAATGTAATATCCAGCTGTAGCTGTGAGACCTCGCTGAAAATTTCTTGCATGTTTTTTCTATGGAAGTTTTCTTTCCCTCAGAAGTGAAATTTTAGTTCTGAGAAAAAGCTTCTGTGATCCTTGTCTGCATGGAAAAAAATATCTATAAAAATTTGTTCATGAGCAGATTCAGTTACTTGGAATATTTTGTGCTGCGGGTTTGAAAACTGGTAGTCCAAGTTCAGGAGGGCTCCTAACTGTGTGGTAGCAGTCTCCTTTTTTCACATACACAGTTCTCTCCACCTTCCTCCAGTGTTAGTTTGTTCGGAGCAATCCCAAATTTTGCAAACCAGAATTCTAGTTTCCAGGACAATCCTATCAGTTATGCATACTCTAAACCCTCACCCATTTTCTAAGCCATGATGTCTCACCTAAGGCATAAGGAAGGTGCTCTTTCACCTTGCCAGCCAAGCAGATGAATGCCTTGCATGCATATACCCATCTTCCTGCATTTCTGTTTGACTCAAGATGATCACTGACATTTTTTCCATGCTAAGAACCACCCAACTGTAGCTATTTTCCAAATAAAGTCTTCCTTCTAAAACGATCTTCATACACTGAAAAGGGGTGGGGGTCTGCTCAAGGGTTAAGACTTTGCAATTACCAAAGGAAAATAAAGGCATTGAGCAGTTTTATAACATTTTGCTGAAGAACAGGTTTCTGTTCAGAACAACGCATGTTTCTTGATATTTTGCACCTGACTAAAGTGTGGATGTATTCCTGGTATACCATAATGAGAGAGAATTCTTTTTTTTTGATTACTTGTAGTATTGTCATGGGCCTAAGAAATCTTAACTGCTACCCTCAAAAAGGCAGTAATTGAGACAGATAGAACTGACGCATTTGTTCTTCACCTGGAGATGGTTGTAGAGCAAATCAGAAGGAAAGCTGTGCAGCATATACGAGACCATAATAATAGTCCAGTTTAGAAAAAATACTATCACCACCTGTACACCAAAATAAATCTTTTTCCTGTGGAACACTTAAGATGACTTTAATCTGTATGTGGCTAATGGTTTACTTTGTATAAAAATGGCAATTACTATAATGCAGAGTATGAAATTTTGCTAGGGTAAAAGTGGAATTATGCTATGTGCTTTAAATGTGGTATCCTGAACAAGTCCAGTGCTCTCAGATACATTCAATTTGTGCTTCAATATAGGAGTTCTGCTCTGCAGAAGGCATGCTTTATCAAGATGTGAGAAATGTTTGCTTCAAAAGAAATTACTCCAGAATTAAATTAAATATGATAAAAACTCAATTTACCGTGATACAATTTGTCAGTGACTCAGTGATAAGGGCAGCAGCTGCAAGGAGGCAGGAGATGAGCTTTCAGGGAGTAGTACTATGTGGGTGTGTGAGACAGTGTTAGGGGAACGGCTTTATGCACTGAAGCTGCAAGATGAAACAGAAACGGTAGTTCTTTGCCTAGATAATGCTGATAATGAAGTGCTGTAGAAGGTATAAAAATGTTTATTTAATACAGACTGCCCAAATTAATCCAGAGCATAGTTCCTGTCTGGATTATAAAAAAGATCAACATGATATTGTTGGGGAAATGAAGAAAACCACTTTTGGAAAATTCATTGAGAATCTTGGGATTTTGTTTTAAATTGGATTTATGTGAAAGCCTAAGTGTTGATTGCTCCTTACCTTTATCAAAAGTTGAGGAGGGTCCCTAGTATTTCCAGTATAATGTTATGGCAATATTTGATTCATTTAATAATGAAGTGGTAATAAGATTTCAACATACTCTAGAAGAACAATAAGTAGGTTTTGGATTTGTAAGTATTTCTTTAAAGAATATCAAGAAAACACTTCAGCAAGAGCTAACTTGAGTCATATACTTAAACCAGACTGAATTAAGGAGAGAGAATAGCTTTCAAATTAGACATATGCTGAAGTGCTACCGATTCTTTTCAAAAAAGAAGATTCTTCTCAAAATCAGGCCTATAGCTGCCCATCCAACAGCAGTCTTTACAAAATCGCACTCACAAATAATTCAGATTGTGAGTACAATCTGTCATCTCCTGACTGGCATTTAGAGGAAAAGGCAAAAGCATTTATTTCAGCTCTCACTTGGGTAAATTTGATAACTGAATCAGGGAATCAGAAGAAACGTGTATCTCCAATGACGTGTTCACAAAGTCTGTTTCAGAGTAAAATAAGCCTTTTTGAAAGCTTGAATATCATTTCCCTGGATATAAGTATTCACCGAGATATGTGAAGACAGTCAAAAAGAGGGATATAATAATACCCAAAAATAAGTTCATTGCAGTGAATAAGGAGGTGTCATGTGTGGCCACTGATTCAGTGCCAGCCTGAGTCAGTGTTGAGTAGGATTTTTCAGAATACTGATGCCTCTTTGATACACTTTGTAAATAAGTTAATTAAACCAGTTTCAGTGGACAAATAGCCATCACAGAAATTATCGACTGTAATGGCAATTTCACTGCAGAGGGCAAAAAAATGCAGAATGACATGTTCTTTCAGCTGAAAAGATGTTAGTTACAGGTTATACTTCAGGTATGCTGAAACCAGTCTCAGGATAAACAGTTTGCAGAGTTGTTCCCGTGTGCTGTAAATTCACTCTGAAAAACAGATTAGATGAGTTACATGAGAGAAAGGGGGACAGTACACAGCAAAAAGCACCACATGACCTAAGCTGATGAAGGTTGAGGTTGATACGTTGCCTTGAGGAGCCATCAGTGAAACTCAGCCTTGGACTGAATGCAGATTTTTTTTTCTCCCTTTGGGAATAAGATGAAAAAAAGTTAGTCATAGGTGGGTAAGCACTCCTGGGAGGTATTTGAATCTTACAGCAAAGAAGTAAGAAAGAGCCTATGTTGAATAGAAACAAGTAGTTACAATATTTGGACTATTTTCTCACTGGTAATAAAAAAGACTACGTCAATGAATAACATCAGTTTTACATTGGATTAGAATAAGTTATGAAGTGTTTTATTGTTCTCTAGATAGTATCATTGTATTTCTATTGAGAATGACTGTACATGTTCTTTCTCCTCCCCTCTTTTTAATCGTCCAGTAGTCCATGTAATGATATTGTGCTTTGGAGGTGGGAATGATGGTGGGCACCACACGGGTACCAGAAGTTTGCTAACCTGCAGTAGTCATTACGATGTCTTTTATAGACCATGCCGTCCCCAGAGTATTCTGCCAATGGCACTAGGAGCTTTACTGAGGGCAGCAAGAACTGAAGTCTTTATACGTAATCCCAAAAGAGTGTTTTAGGGAGAAATACTTGTCACACGTAAAAAAATGAGTGTAGCTTACTCTCCTGTTGGGCTTTGGCCAGTAGGCCTTGCAGCAGTGCTGCTGAGCATCAGCAGCGCTCTCTCTCTGTCTCTGCCTCTGAGGCGCTGTTAATCAAGATTATCTTTTTCTGGTTCAATGTGTGCCAAGGTTTCTAGCCCAAAGGCACTGGAGTAGCTTTTAAACCCCACTTAGCTCTTTTGGGAATCTCCTACTTGCACACGTGGTCCTTCTTAAAAATGACATTTATTTACAGGTCATACTGTTTTCTTCTGAATGTTCGCAAACCATATGTTGCAAAACAAGTATTAGAAAATGTTTCAGAAGGCCGTGACTTCCCATGGGAATATGCCTGAAACTAGACCATGCAAAAGTGCGTTTTTCCACTTTCCCTTAGCTTCTCTTCGATTTGCAAATGTACCTGGTAGATAATTGCCTACTAACTGTTAGGACCTGGTCTTTTTCTTTGCTGGAATTTTACACTGTGAAGTTATCTTTTTATTCAGTGTGTAACTCCTCGTAGTTTCTTGCAAGAGTGGCAACTTTTGAGAAAAGGGGAAAAAGAAATTTAGTTTAAGCACAGTTCTCATTATTACAGTATTGTTTTTATGAATACTGTCTGTGCAGTTTTGTGCCCATTTGTTTTGGATGTTTCTAAAATCTTCTTGATCTGAGCACATATATAGAATATAAGGAAGACTGAAGCACAGAAGAGACTCAATTTTTGTCTAGCACTACAGCACTGTCTTAATAAATAATACTAATAATTGATCTATTAGAATTCCTTGTAAAATTCCAACTTAATTTCGCTTCTGAATTACCAAGGGTGGTCCTGGAAAAAGACTATAATTTATATTGAAGAGTATCATTTGCATTTTCAACTGTAATATAAAATTAACTTAATTCCAGTTCATTTCTTCATATAATTTTCTTTGACATATAAACTGGTTTTTAATTACAAAGGAAAAATATCTAGTGAAAACACACATGGCAGTTAATCTCATGCCATCATATGGCTGTTTGTCAAAATTTTCATTAACTTAATCAATATTTGATGATGCAAAATGATTTTTCTCTAGTTGGTTGGTTTTGCAGCCTTGTGATTGTACAGAAATGTCTGTAGTATGTTTGCAAGACTAATTTCTTGGCACAGGAAATTAATTTATTTATCAAATTAATGAGTAAGTGGAGCCTTTTCCTTGAGGAAGAGAGGCAAGGGGAAGATTAGTATGTTTCCCTCGTGAAAAATAAGAGGAAATATAATAAATCAGTTACAGAGATGCTAGAAGAAAGTGAAATAGGTTTAAAACTATGCAGCTTCGATTTGCTTTCAAGAACTTGGAAACTGAAAAGATCTCTCCTTAGACTCTATATTTAGAATAGGTTAAGAAGGGTAAAACCATGTGCCCTTTCAGGGGACCTGGCACTGAACATGGCATTGTAATTTGTGGTCTTTCCTGGCTAAGCCTCACCCACTCATATTTGAAGAGAGAGGGCCGTTGCTACCTGCCAGGGATAGCTGTCATCTTTAGGCTAAAAATTTTTTTGGTGACAGTGAATGAAATCTCGTTCAGATTTTGCTAAGCTATGAACTGATAGCCACTGGTTTCCTTCTCTCATTTGTGTATTGTGGAAATAACAGCTGAATGCATGAAGCTCTTACAGCATCAAGCTTCATCTCATGTGAGAGGCAAAGGATACTTTAGTGCAAAACTGGGGTGCTGCAAAATGTGTAGAGGGAAATTTTTCCCACTGAAAATTAGAGTCAGGCATTAAAATGTGATCCCATAATGCCCTTCAGTCTGGTTTGCAAAATACTTACTGCTTTCTGGAGCTCATGCTGTAGATTCCATGAAAAGCAAGTGCAGCTCTAAGTTAATTGCCAATGAGTCTGTTCAAGTGCCATCATGTGGATTTCATAATGTGCTTCTATATATTTAACTTGACATATGCCTTGTGAATGCTGCTGAGCACTTCCAAATGGTTTCGAGAAGACATGACAACTGCAGTCAATACCTTTTCCTAATTTTCTCATCTGTGGTTCCATTATAATACGTTCCAAACAGAGAAAGAGGAGAGTTCTAAGTGTTGCTACTATAACTTACATTACAGCCCAGAGGATTTCGCTGAGTCATGACAGCCATTACATTAAACATCGTACAAACATGGACTTGTAAGAAGACCCTACTGTGAAGAGATTCCAATCTAAATCTGTTAAAAAGGACGTGTTATTGTCTACTTTTCAGCATTTGCAATTGAGTGGTTCAGTTATTTTTCTCACAGTATTTAGAAAATCTATCAGAGAAGCAGGAGTTCAGTTGAGTTCAGTTCTACTTTAGTGTCACGATCTAAAGCCTCAATGGTGGTGTATGTTTGCACATATTGAATATGGCCTGCAGATGGATCCATTGAACAAAGTGAAATTCAGTGTAAATTAAAAGCCTACACTTTGTAAGATTCAGTATTGCAGCTGATTACACCCCCATGTTGTGTCTGGGCTTTCTGGACTCTCAGTCTTTTTTAAAAAAAAAAAAAAATTACACAAATAATATTCACTTTTTGAAAAAGACATGCTTTCCATTTCAAACCTCATACCGTATGCCATAAAACACAGTGAACTCTTATAAAAGTGAATATCCTTGTACTTCTAATGCCAATAGGGATTTTTTTTCTTGGTTTCATTAATCCTTTTGCCTATTTTTTTTTCCTTTTTTTTTCTTTATTTGGCAAGACACCAAGATGTTTTTTCTCAATGAGCCAGAAATAGAGTGAGACAGATGCACTGACCATGTGAATGCAAAGGGGATGATTTCTCTAATGAAAGATAAGGTACTTGGGATAAGGAGCATTTGAATAATGTGAATAGCAGATGTTTTGGCAGTGTTCCCTTTTAAGCATACCTGTGTTTGTTCAGAGATTACTTCCCAAGAAGCCATATTACCAGCTGGCCAAGGCTGTCATGAAAATGGCATTTTAGATACTGGACAACTGGCATATCGAGCCACATGGCATGTGGGTTTATGCATCAACTATCCCCAACACTTCCAAGTAAGAAAAGCTAATAAGTTCATGGCTTCTCCAAACCTTAATGGGGTCTCCTTGGAGCTATTTAATCCCATCTGCAGTGAACCTTAAGTCCTCATATTCAGCACCACCCAACTGTAGAAATCATCCATGGTTTAGAACAGTTTTGTGAGAGAAAATATCATTAAGCTAAGTGATCCAATGATTTCCAGGCTGTAGGCTGTGAACCTCTGATGGTCCAAAATTTAAATGCGGACCTTGGAAGTTTATTACCACTTAACCAATCCAGTGCATTTTGCTATCAGTTAACACTTAGCAAAGTCCATATTTGCTTTGAAGAAGCAGCATATTAGTGTTAATATGAGCAAGAATGATAGCATCTTTTAATATAGATAGTAAATTGTTCAGGATGTATCAGTATTAGTACTAGTAGAAGCAATGTTATATCTTGGTGTGTAAGAAAGGTGTGCTATATCTCAGAAAATCTCTGGTAACTGAGAACTTGCCATTCACTTGAAGGTCATATCACTCATTTATTTGCTTATTTGTGGTAATTGTTGTTGTGTAAAGGAAGGAATAATTATTACTGAGAAAGGCTAAGATTTTTCAAGCATTATTTATGAATCTGCTAAATATATTGTTATGGAATAAGGATTTACAGTACTCTTTCTAAAAAATCATCAAGTACCCTTCTATCTATTTAAAGGGTTTTGAACAGAATATGTAAATGTGTTTCTTTTCTAGTTTGCCATACTGCAATAAACAGAGAAATTCCAGACCTCTTGTGACCTAGGCAAATAAGTCATCTTTAAAGTGCAGGACATACTGCTGCAGATTAATTAATGAAAGGACATTACACCACACCTGTAGACTTAGACACAGAGGGGGAGGAATCCAAGAAAGCACTTCTGACAGTGTTTTCATTTTGTAGTTTGGTGACCGTATTGTTTTAGTCGTGTGGGGTTTTTTTTTGAAGTTGCAGATTGCTAGCACACCCAGAAAATAATTTCCACAAAATGCCTTCTGAGTTGTACTTCTGCAGCGGTAACTGTGTGTTTGTACGCAGGGCATGTGCTATGCAGACAGTTTTCCCAACCACAGGCTTCCAGAAGAGCAGAGCTGTAGGCGAGGAGAGAGCCGCAGGGGCTGCATTGCTCCCTGCCCCAGTAACATCCCCAGAGCAGCTCAGCAAGCACAGGGAGGCAGCAGGGGAACCCCAGCTCAGTGCTTCTTTTCCCTTCCTAGCAGCAGAGAAGCCTTTGTAGCTGTTTTTTTAAAAAGAGATAATGTTCAATTTCTTGATTTTTGTCTCTTTTATATGTATGTATGTCTCTTTGCTTGCCTGCATTCCCATTGAAATATATACCTCTGCGTATGCTATTATCTCTGTTTGTGAACTGCTTTCAATATAGTATATATGAGCAACATTCTAGAATTCCTTCAGCTATAAGCACATAAACCATTTACAAGTTTAACTGATGCACACACATATTCTAATATAATGGGACAGGGAATATAGATGAATATGGATATGGACAAGGGACGTAAGATGTTTCCAATAAAAGGTAGCGGGACAGAATAGCGAGCATAAATTGAAGCCAGAATCAATAAATATCTGGCAAGAACCTTCTTAGGTAAGTGATGGAACATGTTATGAAAATATTTTCTTGCTGCATCTTCTAAAGCATACTATAATCTTACAATGTTAAAGTAAAGATAATAAGCTGATTTGTATAGGGGGCAGTGTAGTCCACATAAAAAAAGGATAGTGAATGAGAATCATTTAAAAAAAACAAAAAAACATGCAAATTCTCAAGTGATCTCTCCCAGACAGATTTTTTTGTTTTTCAGTTGAAAAAACAATGTGCAGCAATTCCAAATTTTACATTGTCATTCTCTTCCTGTTTACATATTGTACCCACTTTTTCAATGCATGCAGTTATCACTGGGGAATGAGACCCTCATGGAGTCACTGAGCAAAGCAACTTCTTTAGTCATTAAAAGCCTATTAAACCTAGGAATCCTCCTGTTGCAAGGAGAATTTGAGGAAATTTGGCCAGAGCAGTGAAAAAGCAGCAGGGAGGGGGGAGCATGAGGGGGGAATTGGGAACAGTGTGCATGGTTGTAAATATCAGCAAAGACTGGCACAAAAGACTGTACAAGTGACAGAAGTAAAACAGATGACAAAAATCCAGACTTGTTCACAAGTATTGAAGTTATTGCTTGTTCAGGTTTGGCAGTAAAATACTGCACCATCTTCTGTCCTACTGAATGGCTTCAGTGAAGACTATCTAGATAAGTGGGTCACTGCCAGATTTCACTGCTTATCAAGCATATTTCCAGTCATGTTTTAGAGACTTGGATTCAGCTGCTACCTAGGTGCAATTAGAAGCACCTTCATTTACAGATTTTACAAGCATACTCTCTTTATAGTGATCAAAATATTTCCTTTTCCCATATTCTGTGCCACTAGCAGAAGTCAGTCTAAGTATTTCTTTTTTATACACTGTCCGAAGAAACCTAATAATTTAGTACAATTGTTGCACAGGCTGTTGTTTTTTTGTGCTGTTCTGATAACAGATTTATTGCTTATGTCAGTCTTGTAAGGTTTTCATTAGGTAGCTCAAGCTTCTTAGCACACAAACCTTTCCCCATATTTCTGTCATTCTTATTTTTATTATCATCTGTGGAGAGGAAGGGAAAATGAGGTCACATTGCAGAATGTCATTTGTGTGAAACCAGAGGTTTCTGCATATAAACAGGATACAGCTTCCCTACAGGCAAGCTTGGGGTCTAGATAAATAACAACCTTCCTCAAGCATGATGTATAAATCTGTCTTTTCTGTTCTTTTGCTGCAATACTTCTGGATGGTGAAACACCTTTTCTCTTTCTAAAGTAGGTCCTCTCTCTGTATTTCTTCTACCCTGTAGAGTTATTCTTCTGTCATTATATCTGACAAGCTGTTTCCCCCTCCCTTGATTCAAGGCTCATCTTATCCAGACTTGTGTCATCATCAACAGCAGAGTATCTGTGTTTCAACCTCTGGCTTGCGTGCAGCTATTTCCTTCACCCCACATCCCACCAAGTGTCTTCACTCCCCATGTAGTGCAAGGGCAGATTGGTCCTCATTGCACACCAAAGGTAATCACCACAGAACTCGGGGTTTTTTGTGAGCCCAATCTTGACAATATCAGTATTCAAACAAGTAAAACATGGTGCGTGTCTCAGATATGCAGAGTGGTTTTGATGGATAGTGCCCTTACACCTTATAAAATGCTGTTGGAACTTAAGGTGATTATTTGAATCAGACAATTCTTGTAAAATCTGAGACTTCCTGAAAGTTGTTTTGTTACCTTAATCCATCCGAAAAGCCAACATTCTTATAAAAGGTAATTTTCCTGTGTCACAAATTTCCTGGATATTTCAAGCTTTGTTGTTAAAAAAGGTCACAGAGAAGAAAATGTTATGATTTTATTTATAATGTGGATTTACATTTATTTACAGCATTATTGCTTATATATCACTTTAAAGCGTAAATAGAGAAATAAAACCTGTTTATTTAAAAGTATAATGCCAACACTAGTAAAATCTGTCAAATGGTTAATCCCATACTTCTCATTTCTTACTCAAGTAATCTTTTTGAAGTCAAGGAAATTATTCATCTGATAGAAACTAAGAATAATAGTCAGTTGTAAGTATGTTTGAAATTTCAGGATAAAATATTCTGAAATATACTGTGGGCTCCAGTACTATAAAAGAGCAATTTGTACCTCAGTCTAGACACTTAAATTTTTTCTGCCTATTTCTAAATAACATATTTTGTAAACATGGACCTGAGCCAAGTGCTCAGATGATTGCAGAAACTGCCCTTAGTCTTATACAGTGCTTATTTGTAGAAAACACTTCTTTGCAGTGTTTTTCCTGTTCTTTTCACTCAGGTGGCATCCCAGTGTGTTAGGTCAGGCATAACAAGAAGACGGAGCTTTTAATTTCTTCTGTCCTTTTTTCCTTCCCATGCTTCTGCTTCCTCTAGCTCACCCGAAGAGCTTCATGTTCACAAACTGCATATAGAAAATGAGAAATTAAATTTCATACTGCTTCTAATTTGCATAATGCAAGAGATCATGCTAATGAGGGAGTACACATGGGTAACTTCTTGCTGCAGTAACCCAACACTTAGCACATGTTCTGAAGCAAAAGTTGTCGTCAGTAGGAAACTATACAAATTCTGTTGTCTTCTAATTAACTGGACTTGTATGAATTTTCAGATAGATGACAAAGATCAAAAATGCACATTGAAACAGTGTTCTTTGACACAGGAAGGCTGGCAGCATAATGGAGTCCTTGTCACTATCAATATTGGAATGCCTCAATAAGAAAATAATATGATGATTTTATTTTGAAAAGTAGATTTCCAAAAGATTGCTACTGTACCTCTCATTACAGAATACTGCAAAGTCAGGTGCTTTAGTTATTCCAATAATTTTCTGCTTAACTCATTCTTGCACAATAAGCAATTAGAAACGTTACTGTATCTAATCCTTTAAACGGGTTTCTTTTCTAACACAAATAATCAAAGATTCTCCACATGCTCCTCTCTGGCCTCTCAGGCTTTGGTATACTTTTCTGAACCCTTTCTTTCTCTAAGAGTTACATTTCAGAAGGCAGTTAACAAAAAATGCAGCTGAGATGTTAAAAGTAACCTGTTGCTACAGCGCTGATGTTTTTGGAAAGGAGTGAGCAGGGCTGAGGCAGCTCTCTTTTGTAGGATTGCCATTTTCAGTCTGCCTGCCTGCCCTAAAATGACATGTTTAAAACTGAAGAATTTATCAAAACTTTGTTGAGATTTTTTGCACATTGCTTAAGAATTGGATCTATCTCAGCACAAAACTTGCAGCCTACCCCTTTCATGGAAGAATGTGAAAATGTTTAGCAATTATTCACTGGAAAGACAGGGTGGAAATGTTGCAAATACAAAGGCTTCTCCAGGAGGTCCTGGAGGTATTTGGTATTCCTCGATATCTTTTTAATTTCAGAGACAGACGACCTACCACTGTTTTTAATGTCTGTAAAGTGTCAGAACTTTATTGGTATCAGTTCCTGGTGGCTTCCTCATTTTCACTTTTCTGTGTGGCTGTGTTGCTTCATTTCTGCCTTGTTTCCATGCTAAACTGAGGTTTTGCTGAAGCAATGAATTTATCGTATTCTTGACTCAGTAGAATGATGCAAGCTCTGTTTCCCTTCAGTGTATTGTACAACGCAGGTTGATTTAATGACAAGCTTCCTTGGGGAAGCAGAAACACTTTGTTTCAACCTCATTTAAGGAAAATCTTTTATTTTTCACATTCTTTTTCAAAAACAAGTTATTCTGTGAATTGAAATCTGTTTTTCAATGCCTTTGTGACCCAGCCTTTGTATCTTACAGTCACATTCTCTGATGTTTAATAAAACTAAAGCTTCTATTGAAACTTTTCACTGTATCAGGCACTCCTAATGTCTATTTGTGATCCTTTTGTGCATAGGAAAGAGTATTCTTGAGTTTCAGCCTTTGAAAAGAGCATTCTAGCATTTCCTCTCTTCTACCTGGCTACCTGTTTTTATAAATCATGAGGAAGTTACTAGCTTCAGGATTTATATTGCTATATTAAACTCAATTGAAAACAGCTAACAGGATCATAAGTGGCCATCTAATAGAGACAAATAGAGACAGTATGATGATACAAGCCTTGTTGGCTTAGAAAAGTAGGTAAGATGTTTTTCAGAGGGAGAAAAATTTGTAATGCTCAGCCATCAACAGAGAATTTGTCCATGTACTACTATTAATACCAGCCAAAGGGGAAAAGAGAAGACTTATGTTAAAATATGGAATTGGGAAGTGGCAGCAAATCTTTAGAACTATGATTTTACATGTGCGGGTGGACTCAGTCTCTAGAGAAGTCTGTGAGCAGGAATCCTAGGAGATTAAGTTTTTACGAGTCTTACAGTGCAGTGATTTTTACAGATGAGTCCTTCTGAAAGTGCTTTGTAGGAAAAAGGAATTGCTTTAAAGAGAGAAAAGTATATGAGCTATATATAAATATTTGTGCATTGAAAGAGAAATGGGTGCATGTGGAGTGTTTTGGGACTTAGTTTTGGTTCTGAAAAAGTCTGGATGCTGGTTTAAATCCTTATGAAGCTTTTGGCAGATCTCAGAGAAGTAGCCTTTGCTTTGCATTGTGTGGTCAATGGAAGAAGCAGAGAGAGAGACAAAAGCAAAGGAATGCTGCACAGAAGTTTGGCTCTAAGAAGTTAGACTTTTCTTGCATGTCTTCCATTCAGGTAGTTTTCTCAGGTGGAATAAATATTGTTATTTCCATTTTAAAGGCAGAAAAACTGTGTTCCTGAGTAAAACAGCAGCAGAGCTGGGAATAAAACAAAGATCTGGTTTCTTGTGTCTGCCCTATCCAGTAGCCATCACTGTCCACACAATATCTGATTACCATATGCTATTAAATGTAAGAAATGAAATGATAAAGAGAAGCACATGTTGTAAATTGCTAATAGAATTTAGCTGTAGTTTGAAGACTTTTAGAAGGGATTAGTCTGAAATCAAAGACAGATATTTGAAAGTAAGAGAACCCAAACACATTTATTTTCTCAATAAAATCCTAAATGTTCTATGCGAAAATACTACTATGCTTCTCTAGAGTAGCTGATTTTCATATGCATCAAGTGCCCTTTCTGTCCTAAGAACCACTTCCATCACGTATTGCCTTCCTTTACCAAGAATGTAAATCTCTTGATAAAACAATCATTACAGATATTTTAGACCAAGTATTGGCTATATACTCTTTTTTGTTCCTCAGTCTATTTTCTCATTGTCACTATTACTGTCTCCAATTTATGCTACTAAAATTATATTTAAAATTTTCTTGCACTAACACTATCAGGTTCCAGAAGTGGCCTTTAAGACCATTAAAAATACTCAAGGAATGAATTAGTCATAATGTCCTAAGTAACGAGCAAAAGACAAATTATTAGAAAGTTAGGGACTTTTCAGAGAGAACAACAACAAAACAATTATGGTATCAGCACGAAAGCAGGCAATGGCCTGCTATTCCATGGTATCAGCTCTGTGAACCAAATAGTCCAAAAGATCTATGAAGACACAAACTAATTAGTTGTTCTGTGTTGTTTTGGTTTGGGTTTGTTTTGTTTTTTTTTTTAAATAAAAAGCCTAAATAATCCTTTGCTAATACCTTTGGGGCTCTAGAAAAATTCCAAGTTTACTTGTTTTTTAAGTATTTCAGATTTAATTCAGCTAAGCATTCATGAGAGACTTTTCAAACCTTAAATAATTCATGAGTAGTTATAAAATGTTGTTAATTGATCCAATTGTAAGCAGAAGAGGAAATATTCAAAATTAGTTAGTAGATAACTGTACTCAGCGCTGGTGAGGCTGCAGCTTGAGTACTGTGTTCAGTTTTGGGCGCCACAGTCTAGGAGGGACATTGAGGTGCTGGAGCGTGTCCAGAGAAGGGCAACAAAGCTGGTGAAGGGTCTGGAGAACATGTCTTATGAGGAGCGGCTGAAGGAATTAGGATTGTGTAGTCTGGAGAAGGGGAGACCTTATTGCTCTCTACAGCTACCTGAAAGGAGGTTGTAGTGAGATGGGAGCTGATCTCTTCTCCCAAGTAACTAGTGACAGGACAAGAGGAAACAGGTTCAAGTTGCACCAGGGGAGGTTTAAGCTAGACATTAGGAAAAAATTTTCACTGAAAGAGTTATCAACCATTGGAACAGGCTGCCCAGGGAGGTGGTTGAGTCACCGTCCCTAGATGTGTTTAAAAGTCATGTAGATGTGGTGCTTGGAGACATGGTTTAGTGGTAGACCTGGTAGAGTAGGGTCAACGGTTGGACTGGATGATCTTAAAGGTCTTTTCCAACCTAAACGATTCTATGATTCTATAACTCAATCCTAGGAGTACTGTGTTTTACTTTTTGAAAAAAAAGGGATGGTGGGTTAATAAGGTTGTAGTTCTGGTAACCATTACAATGTTTTTGAGTTTTATCCTGTGTACGTTCCAGATCCACATGAAAACCATTTCTATGTTTGCACAGCTATTGTCAAACTCAGTATCCACTATTCTGCCTCAAATTGTTTTGGAGGCAACAGAAGATAGCGTTCATGAAGAACAGATAAAATATAGTGAATTGTGCCAACATTCAGAAAACCAACAACAAACACAGGCTTCATACAGTCAGTACACAGTTGTCTTCTAATAACTGGGAAATGTTGGCTATTTACAACTCTGGTTTATAAAGCTTTAACTGAATGAACTGTTGATTATTAGAGACGGAGGAAGCTCTTCACATGGGATGGAAAAGCTGCTGAATCCAAAAATGCCCTTATGACCTGTCCCAGCATTGCATCCTGTTAATCCAGAGTGAACCTGTATAAATTCCCCAGACTTTTGTCTGTAACCTTTGTTACTCCAGAGCTTGCTCAAATTAAGGTAAACTCACACTCTTTTAGTCATCCATAGCCAACCTTTGCAGGCACCAAGGCAGAATCTACTAAACTACATCAGTCAGTAAAATGGAAGACAGTGTGCACCTAGGAGGTTTTAAGAATAAAAACTTTGAATTGCTGTTGTGGTCAGTGAAAACAACACTGCCTTCCAACAAGGTTAAAAGAGACATCTTCCTAAAAACCAAGGTAAAAGTGAAGAGTCTATTTGATTGTGTTAATGGCTGCTTTACCTTGTTTAGAGACCTCAGTAGCCCTGGGGAAGTCCACTGCGAAAGGGCCAAACAGGCAATGATGGGGGCAGAGAGTGGAAGACGAAGGAAGATGTGAAACAGAGATGGGAAATGGGCATTACTCCGATGAGCTGTTCAGCTCCTTATGGCTAATAGGAATTGTAGCTTAAAATAAAGCAGCATCAAGCTTGCTGTAATGTCATGGTTACTCCTCATAGAGCCTCCCATTGACCCCATGAAGAAGAGCTTCCCTCTGCCTGGTTTGATAGCTGCCTTTCATGCCCTCAGTAATGGATTAACTCTGTAATATATATAGTGTACAGTAGAGTATTCACAAATAAGAATAATTTAGTGGGTTTTCCTCCTTTCCTTTCAAATGTAGCTGAATGACTGTATTTTTCACAAAATCCGTCCAAGGATCTCTGGCAGAGATGTAACCTTTTCTAGCCAGCATCTCCACTGTTGATTGTCTTTTTCTCCAGTAATTCTAGCTAAGAACACTTGCACTGTCTGTTAGACATCACTGCAGCCAAGTGAAATAACTCTTCCTGTTTGGCCAGTAGGCATATTTTTGTTGTGTTTCTAGTAGTCTGTTGATTTGCAGTCTGGTGACATATTGCAGGGGTCAGCATGAGGAAAAACAGACATAAATCTTTCACATTTACCATTAAGCGTGTGCTCAGTTTTTAGCAATCTCTTCTCGAGAAACCTATTGCACTTGGCAGCTTGGTTGATTCACTCCATGTTATGAATGGAAATAGTCACAGCATCACCCATGCTTTGAAATTGCTTGGGAGTACTTACTGTTTTATTTTTGAGGGTTTGCAGAGTTATATGTAAACATAGTACTAGACACTACAGGCTCACAATTTGCATCTAAAATCTTGCTCTCTGGGGGCAGAAAGAATTTTTTTAAAAGCAAAATGCCATGGTTGTACTTAGTTGCTGGTGGTAAAGGAAGGTGGCACTTTCTTCTCTAGTAGACCTCCTATATAATGTGGCATTTAGCACTACAGTCTTTTTTCAAGACTTCCATTAGTTGCCTACTGCATATGTGCATAAACATTTTAAAATTATAAACCAGACCAGTTTGCATTGTTTCTCTCCAGTTTTTTCTCTGTTTATTTGAGTATCCTTTTTCTACCATTGTTTTAACCTTTCGATAAAATGTATTTCCTTTCAAATTTTAAAGGTCCCAAATGGAGCAAGTTGGCTTTTATTTTCAGCCTACTAAAAAATCCTCAGTGGAAAACCAAATAATACAAAATAGTGTGAAACAATAATATGGCCCTATAATAGCCCAGAATCAAGTGTCACTGTCCCAGAGGTAGCACACCTGAAATGGTGTTTGTGGCAGATGGTGCTAGCACTGAAAACGGCTTCTGACCCCTGTGAGACTCCCTCCTAGGAGACACGTCCTTTCTACCAGTTCTGGCACGAAAAGTCTCTGTTGCATGGAGCACCTCTGAACCAAATATGCAGATCTGCGCTTCTTTAATCACAAGGTGAAATCAAATATCTGAGGATAGGCTTATTAGCAGCTAAAAATAAAGGCACTAGAAAGATGATTCACCAGTCATTGCTAGCTATTGTGAAAGTGTTCCATATAGAAAACACCTTAAAAAGAAAGATCTGGGTGAGATAGAATATAATTTAAAAAAAAAGTTAAAACTACTGCAATCTTCCTGGATTCACACTAAGAAAAAAGCAGCACATGAAGTAAATATAAGACTTTTTGTTTTCATGTTTATGTGTTGAATATAGATAGATAGATTTAACTAGATATTTTGGTTCTGAATGAACAAATTCTGCCTGCACTTTCTGTTTCATTGTATACTTCTAAGATATAATCTGCACCCCTTTATGAGCCATATCATTCTCAACACTACGTCGTCGGCCAATTGCTGTTGTTCCTCCAGGTCCTGCTCTGAGGCCATTTCTATTCACTGGAAAGCCTTGATTGTTTTTGCTGTTACTTCTTCTCACAGCATTCATTGTTGTTCATTATTAATTTATATTTATGGCACCAGAAATAAATTTAAAACTTACAAGGCAAATACCAGAAGCTAGTGCTGCTGAGGGAACTTGCCCTAAAATCAGATACAACTTGGAAAATGAGTAGTATAAACAGTACAGGAAACAAAGGAAGTGTCTCAAAACCAGCAGTGTGAATCCTGAGAGGAACTGCCTTTACTGTATGATAATAAAATGATATGAAAATACAGAGAATGTATATATGCTATGGTGATATCTATTTGTCAAATGACTTCACCCACACACCTTTGAATTTTCTGTTTTCATGTCTGAGTTAATCAAAATCCCTGAAAAGCCTTCCAAGAACAGTATCACATCAGCTATTATTTTAGGTCAATTGTCCTATGTTAATTTGTAATGAAGTTATGTACTGCTGAACAACTTCCAGTTTTTTATGAGCATGTTAGGAGACAGTCCAGCAGCTCAGTGCTATGAGGGAAACCTTCACCTCCAGGCAGCTTTACACTGCTCTGTCCATCCCATTAGCTCCCTTTCCCTTCCACACATAAACATACTCATTATTCTGCTGGACCTCTCTCTACACATTATAGGAATTAATTACAGCCAGTGGGTCAGTGTAGTGTACTGACTGTTAACAGTTATTAACAGTTGAAAGATAACCACTTGATAAGGATCCTGCATTACTGAGAGTGATAAACACCTACGTGATTTACATAGAGATAGGACAATGTCCTACCTTTAGACCTGTATGATATGTGGAAGTAGATCCTTGGAAAATAGAAGAACCCAGGCCTTTTCCTTCTGCTGTTGATTTATACATTTGTGACTGTTATGTGCCTTACCTTTGACAGTATTGCATGCTGATTCACTGGAGAAAGCATACTTCTATTCTCAAATCTTTTGTTGCAGAAAATTAGGGAGTTTGCTGATAATTTCAAATCATGAAGTCACAGGGTGGATCCCCTTCTCACATAGGAATGGGATATGGTTCTAGCTCTTGGGGAAGGGTCATGCAATGTAACTTTAACGCTGAAGTATATTTCCAACGGATATAGAACTAAATTATAAGCTCCCTCACAGTTTGTGGGAATGATAATATGTGACAGGCAGGATCAAGCATAACACTGAAATAGCAAGACAAGATATTAGGAACCCAAAGAAATGTTAACAGCAAACCATTCATTAACAATTCTTCTTGTTAGCTGCAATCAGTGTGACATTTAATTCACCCACTGTTTTTCTATACCATGTTTGGAGGGACTACCCTGACAGATAATTGTAGACTAATCTCATAGACTTGTCTCTTCATAGAATTAATTATCTAGACAATAAGATAGATCAGATTTAGCTGGAGACCTGCATTAGATTAACCAGAGACTTCGGGGACTAACAAGCAGTATTTGTGGGATGGATACAGTGCCAGCTTGACCCAGTGCTATGTCAAAAGGAATACCCAAGACTGAGCTACTGGAGCTCTTCCGGTATCAGTGTGGGAACTATCTTGTAATGTTTCTATTTGTATTTGAGCTAGAAAAAGGAGGAGTGGTGTCCTGGAGTTTGGTGATGGCACATATGTATCAGGCACTGCCAGCCCGTAAGAGGCATGCCTGGAATATCACGCACGGCAAGCACTGCCTGACTTCTACCTACTCTACTAGATACAAAGTCGAAAAACGTTGTTTCATTTCACCACCTGAGAAGGCAATAGAAGCTTGATCACTCTGAACAATGTCATACTAGATTGCATTTTTTTTAGTTCTGTAATAAACTAAACAAAGAGATATAGATACCAGATTCTCCAATACTTTTACTGCAATCAGGCAGGAGTAATTAGAAGAGTTAGAGATGACAGTAAAATGTTTGATGTCCATATTCATATGTTGCTAATCCTGGAAAGCTTTATCAGCCAGAATACATGAGTATTTTCCTCTGATAGAAAAAATATGTTGTTAAAAATCTAAATATGAGTATAAAACCCTGTTCACCTCAAAAATGTCTCTGGTTTCAGAGTGGATTTTCAGTCATTCTCTCTGTCCCATGTGTTTTGATGCATATACAAATTTATCAGCTTTCTGGTTTTGCTTTAAGTCAACATATACAAGAGAGTAATTTAGTGTTGTTTAGTCCAGAGTTTGATATTGACCGGAACAAAAGAGAGGAGGAGTCAAAGAATGAGGAGGAGAATAAGTGAATGAGACTGGTTAAATTAAACAGAAATAACTGAAATAAGAAATACAACTGCACTGCTTGCATAATCAGATGGCATATAGTAACCAGTTAAGATTTTCTTTTCTGTATTTTAAACTCCTTGATGATATTGTTTTAGACTTGGGGCTTTGTTCTGGTACCACACCAATGTATGTATGGATAAAATAGTTACATGTTAATGTCTGAAGCAAATTAATGATATAAGGGTATTGGCGAAGTCAATTAATCTCCTACGAGCTCCTAGTTAATTTCTGATTTCTTGAATTTTCTAGCACCAGGCACTTTTTCCTTTCCCAGTTCATTCTTCTCTAATTTATACCACCTGGGGCAGATCCATCTGTCATTCTGTTCAAACATATAAAACTCAGATATATTTCCCATTTTGGAGTTCTGAGACTGTATGTTCAATTTTAATATGTAACTTAACCAAGGGTTTTAGAATACAGAGTCTGTATCCTATGCAGCAACCTATGTAAAATATAGCCCGTTGAGCTGAAAACTGAGAAACAAATTCCTCTATCTTCACCTCACATATTTTAGCTAATCTTATCAGACTTCAGTTCAATTTCCAGCAATAATGCTTTCTGTATGTGCTTGTACTTACTAATGCTGTTTTTCACATCAAAATGCCAGTCTGCCATATCTTGATGTATCTTTTGAGGTTATTTATATTCATTTGCTATACCACTTTGGGTCTGACTAGGTTGGCTTGATTTTTGTCTGGCATCTATTCTGAAATTTAGAAGCCATTTATTCATTAGCAAGTTTTGCAAATGATTCCAGTACTGTGCAGTTCTTACTAAGAACAGCATGTATAGAAGTAGACTAGAATAAAAGGTTGAAATATACATATTATGCAGTTTTAACCGTACAATGAATTCAGGTCATCTACTCTTAATATTGGAAATCAATGTTTAGCATTTACTCTTGAAAAGGATTAATGTACTTTCCTGAAGAAAGATCTGAAGACTTCCAACACATTCTGAAATTTTAATAGTGCTTACTTTTAAGGTTGATTTCCAGGTATTGTAACATTAATCTTTAAGCCATAGAACAAGTCTATTTGTATTTTACAACTCTTCAAATGTCTAGCTGATGTCACCGAAAAACCTTGGATTTAAATATAAGTGTGCACATTGGCATGCACAGAGGCAGACATGGCTTCTTTGCCCATTGAACATGGGTGTTAAGGAAGCCAAAGCTTATAGTAATCCTGTTATGGAGCTAAAAAAGCATTTCTGAGGGCTGGCAGTCTGGGTATGCTTTTAAGAATTCATCAGTTTGGTTTTTGGACATCTTGGAGCTCACGCATGAAAGTGAATTTGTGCAGCTAGATAAAGAGATGGCAGCAAAGGTCACCCAGAACATTAAGATATGTTTTTGAAAGCAGCTTTAAACTATAAAAAGAAAGGGATGAGAAAGAGATATCACTTCAGAGGAAAAAAAAATGGGGGGGGAGGGGGAAGAGTTGTTTGGAAAAAGGCGGCCTCATCCTTGGAAGGAACTTCACTTCTACAAAGCATGTAGTCTTCTGTAGACATTGCTCTTTTCTTCAAATTGGATAGTGGCTTTGCTGGTTTTTGCACTTTTTCTCAGCTTTACTCTTTTGAATATACATTTCTCATCTGTGTCTGAAGGTATGGGGTCATTAACTACGAGCTGCAGATAGATTAGAATAAGTAACACCAGTCAGATGTAACTGGAAGATGGTTTTTCTCCCAATGACAAAATTTCTAAACTAAGAGATGTTTGATACAAATGTTTCAGTTTTTAGTAAAGGTGAGAAATTCAACAAAAAAGATCCATCTGTTTAGTTTTGGGAGGGTTTTATTTAAAGAAAAGCTACACTTAAAATACTCACTATTCTCAAAATATATTAAGTAATCAAAGAGTTTTGAGGGGAGTTTAAGTCTTCCTTAAAGATAAAAGAAACATATAGTTGGATTTGACATTTAAGGAGAAAAATGCTAAAAAGCACTAACCAGCATTTAATTGTCATTGCACTGGAAGTTTGACCTTCTGGGGGAATGATCTTTTAAGAATTTGGGATGGCAGACATAAAACAAAAGAAAATGTTTTGTAATTCCTTTGTCAGCTCTCAAAATGTGAGAGTTTTGTTGGTAGTGATCATTCAATGGGTGAATCAGGGTCCATGAAGTGTGAAGTTTATTATTCTCCTAGTAATCAAGGAAAGAAGATGACTATTCACCTGTTATTTCATTTATAAGCTGCTTCTCAGCTGTTACAGGACTCAGAATTATTTCATAGACCAGCAGATCTTTGGGTTGCACTGTTTGATGAAGATCTTACTAGTGTCAGTATTAATTTCATTAAAACTCCTGTTGAGTTTATGAATTTATTTATGAATTTCTGCTACTTGACAATAGGATAATGTATGCTATATGTATTATACATAATTTCTTTTACTCTATACTTAGTCTATAAAACCTGGCAAAACAAAGTGAGCTGTACAGCTACAAAGCAACTATTGCTTGCCAAAAGTACCAGGGTTTTTAATTCTTCAGTGATATATACGCTTAATTTGGTTTTAGCCTAAAAAAATCAAATTCTTTAAAATTTCTGGGAAAAAATCGCAACTGCTCTCAGTCTGTTGTTGCAATATCCTTCCCAGCTTAGCTTCAGTAGCCTCCAACAAAGTCCCAACAATCCTGGACTCCCTCTCAGGCTCAGCAAGATTCCCCTGCACTGGCAACCTTTGGAATGAAGCAGTGTTCAGCAGTCAGCTGAAAGCAGTGGCAGATGTTTTTCAATAATATATCATTTTGTAACAAATATTTCTAGTTTCCTCTTTGCTTCCTACTTCTCGCACACTTTTGCAATGTGGAAAGTCTTAGCCCATCTCTCAATGTTAATTTCCTCTTTGCCTCGAGCGGTTGCTTTCTTCTTCACTGCTCTCATGGCTACATAAGCAATTTCACTTAATCCTTCACCTGAATCTGAGAGTGGGATTCACCCTGCACTGTAACACCACTTATATTTGCCTTTCGTCAAATGCACTATTTCACATCTACTATTAGCAACTTCCACTGTAATAGATGACCAGTCCTGGGATATTATTAAAAATGGTCTAGTAAAATTTTGCACTTAGTATCACAGTCTTGCCAGTACTTACATGAGTTTACCATTATATCCATATTATATTGGAAAACTGTCTTAGCAGAATTACAGTTCCCAGTTGGCAAAAATTTCTTTTGATAAGAAAACTGACAGTAACTCTTCAAGCTGATTATGTTGAATTAGCGAAAGAACTTCTGATTCAAAAGAGCTACAGAAACATTAGTAGCAGGAATTCTGGTGACAGAATTATTCATAGCAGAATTCTGGTGACTCAACTAGGAGCATCAGGTCATTTTTCACCATGCTATTATGCCATTAAAATTTTCTGAAGTGGAGCGTAGCCCTGGCATTATACACCATATTTCTATAATGATTATATACACCTACTCCAGTGTAGACAAAGTTTTATTTAGTTCAAGGAAATCCTTAGAAAAATGAGTATGTATGGCTCTTCCTCGTGACATTTAATTTATGGGAGAGATAACATAAAGTCTGACAGTACAAAATGAGCTCACAGTACGTGTGTGTTCAGATTCTGGATGACCTTTGTTTGCAGAAGTAATCATTCACTAACTTGTGTTATTCCTTTTTTTCCCCTGGCTATGGAAGCTTAGTGGATGATCTTAGACTTTGATGTTAACTGGCAATGTGACCTGCTCCTTTGGAGACTCATAGCGTTTGTTGAATGTAGAACAAACCCTCATGGGTTTTTTAACTGTTTCAAAAAATCACTTTATATTCCTGTCTATTACAATGTCTGCAAACTGATTAGTGGAAAGTGTTCCATTCAAAATGACTTATAAACGACCCACTATTTCTCTTTTCCCCCATGTTTAGACCCTGAATTTTAGTTTCATAGAAGGTCAGTGACTTTTTAAAGCTTGTTACCACTAGCTGCCTGGACCTCGCATCCCAGCCCCTTGTGGAAGTCAGGGCTCTAGACTTCTGCCCATTTAAAGACCTTTGTGAGAACAAGAATTAGACACAAATATTGTTTATAAAATGTTCCTGGTTTTCAAAATACTCTACCAGCAGGTAGAACAGTGTTAGTAATAGACATATGCCCCTTCCTTTGCCCTTTCACTTCTGCACAAAGCAACACGTTATTCTGAGGGAGGCACAGACTACACCTCCCCTGCAGAGTCTCAATCGTAAAACTGCTGTTTTGCAATGAGGGTGTTAACACTTCCTGAAGGAAGAGGTTTTACATTGGCCTGCATTTTGAAAATGTGTTACGCATGCATTTAGTCTCTTTGCTGCTAGTTCTGGGCATAGTAGCGGTGTGGTCTTAAAACTACATTTAATTCATTGCCATAAAATCTAAAGTGATTGCATTGTTCGTATTAAATTATGACCTCTGTCCAAAATACTGTAAAAATATAGGTCTAGTAGCCATCTCAAAAAGAACACCCAGTCCTGAGCCCTGCTCTCAGTGAAAGTACCTAGATCATAACTTGTAATCTACTTTAAAAATCTCCACAATCTAGGCTAAAATATATAATGATCCTTAATGAGTATGTTTTAAGTCTTCACTCTAAATGTACTTCATGCTTTTCCCTATCGAATTTCATCTTGCTATTTATTAATATCATTTTGAAATCTGATCCTGTCTTCCAAGGTACTTTCAGCCCCTGTCATATTGGTATATATAACCTGCGCATTTTTCACGTGTGCTCTTTTATAAATGTATATGCATCCAAGTCTAAGAGGGAATGTTCAACAGAATTGGTCTTGGGACAGACACTGTGGGACTCTACCTGAAATGTTCAATTTGCTAGCAAATCATTGATAACTGTGTTCTTTAAGTGCTGCCTTTCATGCAGTTGAGTATCCGTGTTATAGTGAGTTCTTCTACCCTTTTTTTGCTACTGTGCTGATTAGATATATTAGACTGTGCTTATTATCATATCAACATATAAAACACGTAACACACTTCCCTTTTCCAGTAGACTAGTTACCCCAAAGACAATTAAATCTATTCGATATAGTTTGTCCTTGTCAAATTCATGTCAGCTACATTTTTTATTCCCTCATTATTTCTCTCTGCCTCAGAAATAATTACTATGTTTGTTAATATCTTTCATATATTGCAGCTGGAGTAACTCATCACTAATTTCCAGGGGCATCTATTTTGCTTTTCAGGATGAACATCATATCTGACATTCTGTGGCCTTCTGGGCCATCCCACATTCCATATATATCCTCTTGCACGGTACAGAGATTGTTTTGCTAATCACTTACATAGTCTATACTGAAATCCATGCCATGCTGCCGAGGTGAATATTTCTACATTTTATAAATAACAGGTTCTTTCCTTGTTTTAGGCTAATGTCTTGTTAAGTTACGTTGTATTTATGATCACTAATTAGGTTTTGGGGAAAACTGAAGTAAATAAAGCATAGATTATATCAGCTTTCCCTATGTGATCCCTGATTTCCTCTACTTCTCTGTTAGATAACATCTATCCTTTCTTTTGACCTTTCTTTTTAATGTGTTGTAGGGCTTAGCCTTGCTTTCTGTCCCTGGGTAGTTGATACTTATTTTGCGTCTTAAAGTTACTGGTGTTGCCATGCATGTGGGTGCCGGTGTCTTACATTTGTCTTTAATCATGAGTTTGCTTTCCATCTTTGTACTCTTCCTTCACGGTTGTCAGCCTCATTAGTATGCTCCTGCCGGTACAACTGTGCAACTCTAACTCAAGATCATTCGCTTGGTCATTCCTCCTTCATCCCAACTGTTTCTAGCAAGTCAAAACTAGGACATTGGTAGAGGTGTTGGTGTTCACGGTCCTTTCTCTACCCTATCTTCTCAATTCCTCCAACAAATAGGCAGAAAAAAAGCAGAAAGAATCGTAGAATCATAGAATGGTTAGAGTTGGAAGGGACCTTAAAGATCATCTAGTTCCAACCTTCCTGCCAAGGGCAGGGACACCTTCCACTAGACAAGGTTGCTCAAAATGTTTTCTTTTCCATTTCTGATAAGTGTTTTTGAGGTCCTCAGAACAGTAGAAGAATAACCATTGCCTGCATGCTACATATTGCTGAAAAAATATTCTGTTTCCTCACTTAAAACTCAAGTTACCTTGGTCTCTTCAACTGCAAGTTAACTGCGTGAACAGAGAAATGTAGCATCTTTTATGTTATGAATTAGTGGACTGGTAGAAAAAAACCCACATTGCTCTCATTTTTGGAAATGCACACAAGATATAAAGTGCTTTATATCTGTGCATAAAATGTGTAAAACAAATAAAAACATAACTCTATTACAATATGGATTAACGCACATTGGCATGTATGTCTTTGTCTGCACCAGTCAAAGTTTGGTGTATAAGACCTTGTTCCACAAATATTCAGACCTAACCAGTTTGCCAAAAATTGTATTAGAAGAACTAATTGACAAAAGATTTCTGCATGATCAGTAATGATCATGTAAGATCGCTTTTACATCTCTGAGATCAGTGAGCACCACTTAGGAGCACTTTACGTGTTACACTGCACTGACAGATAAAGTTTAAGGTATTAAAACATTTTAGTATTACTGAGGAGTCTATGTTATCTAGTTGAGACAAAGTTTCTAGGCCTTGGTTCTGTGATTTACATGATCCTTTGTACTTAAAATTTTAGTTTAGTTAAACATTTGAAAAATTTTAAATGGTCTGTTATTTAGTGAGCAGTAATTGTTGGCATTGTGACATTCATATGCGTATACTACTGCTTTCCTGCCCTGTTTATGTGTGACTTACAGTTACAGCTTCTGTTACAAGCTATTGTTGGTGAACAACTCAAAAAGGCAGAGGGAAGAGATTATATTGATGACGTGCAATTAAAAGGAAAAAAAAGTACCATTTGTATATCTCCAAGAGCTGCCTCCTACAATTAGGAGTTTGTATGCCATCCACAGCAGCTACGTCTTGAGATTTCTCAAAGCATTTTGCATATGTTTTCTGACAGTTTATGCATTTTCCAAGACATAAAAAACACTGAACATTGACTCCTTAGCATAACAGACATTTAGCAGACACATATTTTTTCTACAAATTTGTTTTCTGCAATGCAGTCTATTTTGGTGTTGATGTATGAAGCGTTTAGGAAGACAGATTATTTTTTACGAATTTGACTGTCTTAACAATGCCAAAAAGAGAAGAAAACGAGTCTTTCTTTCCACAAATTATCTGAACACATATGTCATCAGTACCATAAAGAGAATAACTGAACTCAGAACATCATTCATCCTTATTGTTTTGTTTTGTTCACCTAAAACACTGATTTAGAATTTGTAGATTAAAGAGATTTTTTTACAACTATTTTCCAGTCTAATATTTTAAGAATTTTTTGCATAGATGGTGAAAATTCAGGTTTCAAAACATTTTTATTTAATTCTGGTTTTCACATATTTTTAGCGAGTGCAAAATGTATTCTGGCCTAAAGGGTTTTTTGTTTGTTTGTTTGGTTGGGTTTTTTTTGTTTGATGTTGAGTCTCTAGTTGAGTCTCTAGGAATACTTTGATCAAACTTCTATAGCTATTTTTGAGTTCCAAGAAGGTTAAAACATATTTTCTTTCTTTAGAAGATGCTTTCCCACTTTTTTCTCTTTTACTTAGATGACTCCTGAATGCTTCAATTTCCATGAACAGCTGGTCCAACCATTGACTGGATAAGGCTGAGAGTACTTGTAATTGGCTCTACACATGCTCTGGATGTTGCTAAGAAAGCAAGTTTGCCTCTAAGAACACCTAGTGCCTTTGAAATGCGAGTTTGTTAAGGCTCCACTGTTTTTCATAGGCACATATTAAGTCTACACTTTTCAATATAGGTATTATGATCAAGAATCACTTTTAAGAGCAATATATGGGAATTTCTGCCATCCCCTTAGGGCTCATAGGTCATGCAGGTAATGGAGGGAGATCTTGGATGAGAAATATAGGCTAGTCAGGGCCACATGAAGTTCTTAATTTTCTTTGATAAATGAAGTCTGGGCTGTATATGGGTTGTACCACAGCAGAACAAAGGATGCCAATGTGGACACACACACCCCAGGCTTTTTTTCACAGCTGCAACAGGCAGCTGTGGTTGAGAATATGTCAGTAATTGTGAATTTACAAGCAGACTCTGCTGGAATAAATGTGTGGTGTTGGTAGATTTTCCTTCACTAGGTACAGTACCAGGATTTATTCCTTTGTGCAGCTGTCACTGTTTTGTTTGGTTGGAGTTTTTTGCCCCTTTGCTTTCAAGTGTGTATTCTTTAATGTATCTTACGGCTACTACATGGTATCTACTCTAAGGTGGCTTAAGTGCTTAGGCTGCATTAAGGTCCAGATTTGGATCTCTCTCACATTTGAGCAAATGAGTTCCAGAAAAGCAAATGGAATAATACCATGAAAATAGTTATAGAAAGCAGAATCAGCACTAATCAGCTAAGGTATATTAAAAGATTACGGGTCAGTTCCCTAAGTGTGGATCAGCAGCATTTCATTGAATCTACTGTGAGTGGGATTGGCTGAAGATTTGGCCCTAGGTCACACAAAAATATATGCATATTCTGCCTGAAGAATTCACGCCGCTTTGAAGCTTTATACTGTGAAGGATTTTAGGTGGTTTATCAGTAAGTACTTTTTCACCATGAATATCCGCAGTGGTTTGAAAGTTCTTGACTTCTTCAAGTATCTAAACTCGCTTTAATATGCTCCACATTTCAGAAAATTCTATTTACTTACTCTACTTTAAAAAAACACCTGTTACTTTTTGAAAGCAGAAGAACGCAAATGAGAGAAAACTTGTCTTGTAATTGTCAAGATTATGACAATCTTGACATGTCTTAAATCCAGTCAGGAAGTTAACAAGTCAAGGTTTTAGCAGCTGTGGTAGTCTGGCAATATTACAGAATATTCTTGTCTGTTCTTGATTTTCTTGTCAATTGTCCCACTGCGATGTGAAATATACTACACAGGTCATGCTATACAAAATTAAATAGCATCAAATAGCATCATTTGGTTAATAATTCCTTTATTCAGGAAAAAGTGTGTGAGAATTCTGTTAAACCTCGTAATTTATCGATCTCATATCCATAGTAGGATTTTAAATACTACCATCTCTGTGTGTATGTTTTAGGAAAGCATAAATTCACCAAATAGTTCATTTAAGTACGTATAATTTACTATAATTAGACAAAGTCTTTTGTGAATATATTTTGAAAGACAATTTAGACCATGTTTTATAACTGGCAAAACTGGACCTAACTGGTTGTGTTTCTATAGTTTTCTCTGAATGTGACAGAAATCAATACAGTCACTTACAGTGGGACCAGTGCAAGGCTTTGAGAACTTGTGGGATCTGTTTAACATTGGCAGCCTTTACTGTGGGCTGTATTTATGTTACTTTCACTTACAGCTTGATCTACTAGTCTGCCAAAGTGTGAGCAGAGGAGAGAGGGAGGCAGAAGGGACTCCCTTCATCTTAGTCAGGAAATGTTATTCATTGAGCCAGCCTTGACAGCTATAAAATCTTCTGAGATGGAGATAAAGACAAATGGTGGTCGGAATGTTATATAAGGAATCATATAAGGTAATGTTTCCTACTTCTATCCCTAGAGTTTACTAATGTGCTTTCTAGAGCACCATCTACTGAAGACAACGTTTATAGACCAAAAAGAAAAGCAAATACAAACTAATGCATACCAACTAATATTTAAATTATAGTATACACACTACAATGGAAGCAGAGGACTTGCTCAGTCCCATAGACACTGATGCATGGAATACGTCCTTAATACTGAAGGGCAACTGGTTATACCCCTGCTTCCATGTGCTACAGGGAGGAGTGCCACCATGAAGCCGCGACGTCCCACTCCTTGCAGGACTGGGTATGTTCAAATTGTCCATATATTACATGTGAAGTCATAGCCTGGGAGGTGAACTACCGTCAGGAAAGCCCCTAGTGCTCTTTCAGTCAAAATCAGTCATGTGATGTTGTTATTAGGTGGGATTATAGACCCAGGGGTTGTATCTTACTTTTGTTTTCCATGAGCGCTAGATTTCTGATCACTGTCTTTATGGTAGCAGAGCTATCTGAGTCATTTCATACAGATTTATTCCAGAGATGTTACATTTGGGAGTGAAGATTAAGTATTATCACAGAACTCAGTTTCTGCTTGCTCCTACCTTACTTAAATTAGAAAACATTTACTCCAGGGGACTGGCTATCATAGAGCAGTCTATAAAGCAGAACACTTTGTGCAGGGCTGTTAATGCTAGCTGTACATATTTTATTTAAATCTTGTACGGAACCATTTGCTTGAGATAAAACTGAGGCTGGAATTAGAATCTCTTCTCTGAAGAACTACTAGCACTCCATTTTGAAACCAAAATCTGTAATACAGTTGGTATCAGAAGGCTATTTGCAATGAAATGTATGAAGCCATGTTTTGCAGAGAATATCATGGAACAATTCCTCCATTGTGTAGAGAGAACAGATTTCTGCCATCTTGCTTGCTAGCCATTTCTAATTGTATTAATTTCAGTGAAATGAATATTAATGGTTCTACTGTATTTAATAACGTTTGTTCCTATTTTTCCCTTCAAATTAATTTCTCTTTCCATTTAATTAATTTATAGAGATTTTATTTCATGTAAGTTAATTACAATTTTTTCCTTTTAGAGGGAAAACTTTTCAGATGATAAATGTTATTCTTTTAACAATTATAATGAGGGCACAAGGCAGCTTGAAGATGAGTTTCTTCATCCTTTTCTGTAAGTGTTGTGGGCAAACCTCTTTTACATTGTAATACTCCAAATTTTCCATCAGCTAAGGTATGAGTTAACATATACAATAAATTTACATATCCTGATCTGATATGTCATGCAGAGCTAATTCAATAATGCCTGCATTAGAGACAAATATAACTTCTTTCCCAGGCATAACTTCTTTCCTAGGCTAAGTGATTTTAGTTATTAAGGTCAATGAGAAAATGTTTTTAAGTTCTAAGATAAGACGTATAATCACTCCAAATGTCAGGGGTGTAAACCATATTAAATATATTTCCCGATATATTTTCTTTATATGTAGGAGATACCTAAAAATGACATAAATATAATTCAGCAACAATATGAAATAAAGGTCTGAATATGTGAGTTTATAATCTCACAGAGGTCAAACTGAATTTTTAAACCTGTTTCAACCACCGATATAGAAATGCTGAATTCACACTAATGGTGTGAATGGTGACTTCATAGAAGAAACATCCGTTTATCACAGGAATACTATTGACATATAAAACAACAATATATTACTACAAATGACATGGGTAGTTCATAAGAATGTCCTTTGAAATTGTCCTTAAAAGTTCTGCTCAAGAAAAAGGCTACTGTGGAAAACGGTCTTTTCCATTTCTCTATTACATGATTGCTGACATCTTTTCAAAGTATTTGCTCTTCTTCCCAATAATTATAGTACCAACAAACACAAAATCAATAGCTTAAACTGGCAAAACCTTGGAATTGGCAAAATCGTAGAACTGGTTGTTCTCTGATTTACACCAGTGCAAATCAGGAATAGCTATTCTACTGTTACTGAGGCTGCACTTAATTTTGTGTAACTTCAGAATTGATTGTCTACAGAACAGTGCAGGAGTTTTGTTGCTTAGTAAGGATAAATCTTCTGAAGTTATTTTACCTGTATACATTTGTTAGCAAATAGAAAGAGATACGGACAAAGAGAAAAGAAAAAAAAGTGGCATTTAATAGCTGTTTGATACTACACATATTAAAACCCATTTACTCTTCTCTTTAGCAATAACCATATTACCGTGTTTTTCCTACAGTAACCTAGGATGCACACTGTGACTTTGTCCCAATTTAAGGAACAATGACCTATCAAAAGGAGGCTATATCGGGACAAACTGAAGTGTACAGAGGGATGATTTGAGTTTGTACCAAGAGAACTGACCTCAGCTTTGGGTGAGTGTATGCTCCACAAATATAAATGATGGCTTTTCCTTGGGGTTTTCAGTAGTGTAGCTACATCAATACCCGACTCAGACAAATTTAGAATGAGAAGCCAGACCTGTGGTCTCAATCAATAAAATGCAAGCTTTTGTTGAAGATTAGAATGTTGTGAACAATGGAAATATCCACTCAAAACAAATAAAACTCAGAACACAGAAAAGTTTATTTTTAAGAAAATATAATGGTCTAGGTATTTCCAAAGGCATCTTTACTTTTTCTATGGAACTGAGACCTTTTAGAACACAACTGTTTTCTCCTTCTTTGAGAGATTGATTCTTACTGGAATTTATAATATGTCACATCCTATTATTGTAGCTGTTACCTCTCTCCCCTTTTTCCTTCAGCTGTAGAAAACGATACTTTTTTGTGTTATATAGCTGCTTTGTAGCTACATACTGCAAAAGGATTGTTTTTCTGCAAAGAACTACAAGGCAGTACACAGTCGAAACAAATATTCTTTCTCCCCCTAGTTTCACTATGCTGATGGTTCTATTCGTGCTATAAAGGATATGTAGGCAGCTGCTGTTTACAATTACCTATTAACTTGGAAACCAAAATCTACTTATTTAGCAGAAAATAGCTTTCTTCTTTATGTACACACATTAGTTTATTTGTTAAACACAATGTGAAGGCTGCATTATTAGTGGCAGTAAAATTAAAGAGGATTTAAGATTTTGCCTTATCATAAGTCAGGGGAATGGATTGCTGCTAAGTTCGCAAATTCGGCTGATATTTTAGAAGGGACTTTTTGCAGTATCAGCAGTCAGTGTATTCCCTCCAGCCCCACTGGGGTTTTTTTGTTCTTTTTTTTTTTTTTACATTTTTTTAAGGTGTTTTTATATAGCCAAATTATGCTGTAGAAAGAGATGACAGAAAAGTGCACAGATCAGCTGATACGACGCATTGCTGATGGGCTCCTGCTCTGCTGCCAGACTGTGAGCCGTGACAGCGCAGTGTGGGTGCGATTCCTGCTGCTGGTGCTGCTGGGAGGGTGGCAGGGCCAAGCCCTCATCCCTGGGCTAGACCTAGCAGAGCCTGCAGCCCTGTCCTTCTGACTCAAATGCAGAAAAACTCCCTCCCTTCGGCTCCCTGAACCTAACACACATGAAGAAAATCATCTTATTTTCCCAGAAGTACTTTTAAATATTTGGGAAGCCAAGTGTTGAGGGCCATGACCCTGAGGCTGCTGCACGACTGACAGATGTTTTGTAAACCTGGAAATGGACAACTGTTTTCCTAGGTGGATTGTTTGCATATTTAGAAATTATCAGTAATCAGATAAGTTACATGCTAAAATGTGTAAGAAGTAAAGGCAAGATAAACTACCTACATAAGTAAGCCCACTCGCTCAAAGAAGTAGGGCTATGTTGGAAGAGAAATTTAGGTCCGACCTGAAAAAGGGGCCCTGGACACTGTGACTGAGTTTTGCAGCAGGGCTAAATCCTGGCTTCCTGTTGTGCACATTCCTGTTTCCCCACACAGTGGGTGGGAAACACGTGATATATGCCTTTGACTGCTAAACCCAAACCCCAACATATTGACTGGGGCACTGCCTAAAACTAGCATGGAGAAAAGTTTAAAGGCTTTTGGGGAGCTAATTGCAAGGAGGAGGTCTTGTTAGTTCCCTGTCAAGGCTCTGGCTCCTCCAATTCCCATCACAGGCAGCCACAGGGAAAGGCTGGGTTCAAAGGTATGGCTCAAATCCGGTCCTCACCCTGTTGTGCACATGTTACTCTGAGCTGCAGGGAGAAATTACTCTTTTGGTTTGGGCTGCTCTGTCATTCTGAACTTTGGGGGCTGGTGAGTATGACTGGGGAGAGGCTGTGAAACGACCTTGCAAATGACAAGTGTTGGCCGTTGTCTTTCAATTAACTTCATGTTTTTCCCAAACAAAACAAACCCCACTGTGGTCTTTTAAATAAGGCTTGAAAAGGGAGCTTTGGGGAGATAGTCCTCCTCTCCGTAGCATTTATCAGGTGGTAATATTGGGATTCACTTCCTTCCTCTGTATCTATACTGAATATAGATTCAAATCTTTCTTTCGCGGAGAATATCTTATATCCCGAATGTTACAGTAATCTTTAACTTACTTTAGACATTACTAAAGCAGCAGAGAGTATAGTGACATACAGGTTAGGCAGAACCCGGACTTGATGGATTCAGGCACCTACTTTCTTTGCAGTAATGATGGCAGAATAAATTGCTTTAGTGCCACAGATCTGTACGTTCTGTGTGCTTCTTTTCTCCCCACAGTACTTCCATACTCATAGTATAGCTGTATACTGCAGAGCTGGCCTTAAAAATGTGACAGCAAGTCTCTCAAATCAGACACCATACACTACCTTCTATCACACACTCAGCAGTGCTTTCTCACATTTATGGAGCTGTACCATGACTTCTTTCCTGCTCCAAATCCAACATTGCAGACCATGTAGTCAGGCTGGTCTGTGAATGAAGTTGAAAAAGTGATAACATGCTGCAGCTGGTGACTTGCCACTTAGCAGACATAATTCTAACTAAAGGAACATCACTAAAATTTACATTCCTCCCACACATCTGATCCAAGGTGTAAAGTTGCTTTCAGACAAAGAGAAGCAACTTCAGAGATCTGCATTGTACACCCTAGGACCTAGATGGCACATAGAACCATGTAGTTAAGATAAATAGCCATTCCTCTACCTCAGACTGTAATTACATGTCTTCTTCCTGTACCAAGAGCATTCATAGCTAAATAGTGCTAATTCTGTCAGAGTGGTTGGCCTAGGTACCCCACTCAAACCCATGTGGCAGGTTACGTGGTCAGGATACCTGTGTAATTTCAGGGGGGATGGGAAATGTGATCAAGGTATACGTATGCTTGATTAGCGTAGATAAACCTTGAATGATTTCAGTGCAGAACAGAAGAAGGCAGAGACCAAATACGCATATGCCACAGATGCAGATACGGGAAGACATTTGAGAGCAAACAGTACCTCTGTTATTTATTCTCCAGTCACACAGCAAAGTGGGCACGTTATCAGTATGACTAAAAGCTGCTCCTGGGCTTTTGCCTATAACCTCCAGCAGCCTCCAGTAGCCCAGGTTAACAGCAGAATTATGTTCAGATCAGAGGTATCAGGTGAGAAGAGCTGATGAGAGAGTGTCAGGACCTGAATGAGATTCTGGGTTATCTCTGACTTCAAGATGTGTATATACATGGAGGAAGCTGAAGATCTCACAGACTCATTTCTTTGTTTATTGATGGGGCAAGTGGAGAGGCCAGGGAAAACTCTCTGTTTGCCAGACAAATTAATGGTTTAGTTGTCAAGAGGACTAAGAGGCAGATGGCTGAGAAACCTCATGAAAAATTCAGTGCAGTTGATCCCATGGGCTTTCATCTGCTGATATGGCACATAGGACTCTTTCTGGAGGAGGGGAAAAATCAGTGATGAGGTTTTGTGAGCAGATATGGTGGGTTAATGTGATTTTACATCATTGAGGGATGATCAAGAAATGCATCAAATTCACCATGAAGAAAATTGTCACCAGGAGCTCCATCACTGACACAGGTCAATATAGCTAGTATAAGATCAGTTCTGGTTTTAACATCTTTCTGTTGTTGTCTGCAATAGATTAACAGCGTTGAGCTGCAGCAATAGCGTTAGCTACACCAGCTTTTGGTAAAAGAACTGGTCTATAAATTTTGCTAGCCACTGTCTTGCAGGATTCAACTAGTTATATTTTCACAGACCTTGAAAGATTAAATAAAAAGTCTGAGAAATCCTCCATATAGGCATAACTGTGGTTTTTGTGGGGGAAGAGGGGAGAGTGGAGGAGACAATGAAAAATGCTACTTCACTTCTCTATGATTTTTGTAATGTTTCCTGGCATTCCAGTGATTTATAGAAACAGCAACAGTCATCAGAAATTGGCAAGAGTACAGGGAGAATAAGCCGATGAAAGATGAAATTAATAGCAGTCATATATGCTTAAGGGATCAATGATGTATTGGTGCTATTTCTTTTTCAATGTCACATGCTGTGCTAGTGCAGTAGGCCAGATGATATCTAAAGACAATGACCTATAATCTGCTCAGTTCCCTCAATACCTTGCTAATATTTTACTGAAGGTTTGACTACACTGCAGCTTAAAACAGAACTTTGCCAACTGCACGAAAAAGATACAAAAGACAATTGCTGTGCTTTGTACAGAGAAAAAGAGGCTGCTGGATTTAATCATTACTCATAATCCTCTCAAACCAGTGGAGCTCGAAACAGCAGTGAGAGAAAATGACAGAGACCTTGCCTTGGTAAAAGATTACAGTCATCATGTTGTAGTGTGCACCCACAGATCCCCTTCCCTTCGCAGTGCTGATGACCTGCAGGAGGAGGGAACCCTGTACCATGACAGGAAGGTGCAACAGGTTCCAGGTAGGGGTCTGCATGAGTGGTGCTTGACACTAAATGGTGATGCTTGCTCTGCCCCATAGTGGCATGCATTTCCAGACCGTTTTTAGTGCAGGAGACTCCACTCATCTTGTCAAATCTGATGAATTGCTTCTGTTGGGTTACTGTGCTTCTTGCCAAAGAAATGTTCCTGGTTTTGGATCCTTTTCCTGCCTGATGGGCTGCATATGCTGTCTGATCCCAGCCCTGTCCAGTCAGTTACTCTTGCTGTGTGATCCCGCACAGCCCAGCCCTGCTGCTGTCAGATCCTGTTGTTTTTATAATCAATTGCTTTCTTCTCCATTCTGTTTATGACACGCTATTTTCTGTTTGTATTGCCTGGTCCTGGGGCTCTCATATCATTTCTTGCTGCCTAATTTTGATGTTCCCTAATACTGCAGCTGCCCCATAGTTATGCTTGCTGAGTCTTACTGTCTCACTGTCGAAGCAAACAGCTGCATGGCCTCCTGCTTCTAAGTTCCAGCTGTCTGATCAGCTGTTTTTGCAAAGTTGTCCTTGCCATGGTCTAATCCTATTGTCTGGCTCAGGCGCTGTAGGATCAGTTCTTTTTGCACAGATCTTCTGGTTGTGTAATTATAGATTCCATATATCATCTAGTTAATACTTTATTTTGAGATTGTTCCAAATACCTGAATATCTTCCTCTCTCTCCTTTCTTGCCTTTCTCAAGTTTAATTTCAGTGTGCCCTGATCACACTCCATTTATCCAACTAATTCCTCTTTCCTTTCTGATTTCTTATCAGCTGCTCTTTAGCACCTATTTTTACTTTCACAGCTTCTGCTAGTCAAAGATTCTGATGTGTGAGTTGCTATTCCTGCAACCCTATGTCTACCACCATCCGTTTAATCATCTCTATTGTCTGCTGCTTCTGCTGTTCAATCAGCAGCGATTTTTTTTCTTTTGTGCAGGCCTGCAATGATCTGATCGGTACTTTCTGTCATATGATTGCCCCTGGTTATCATTCCTACCGGCTAATCATCACAAGGAACTCTGTTCTTGCACAGTCTTGGATAATTATCTTCTCTTGCTGTTTTTGGTGACTTTCTCGAGCCCACAGAGCGAAGTTACACAATTCTTAGAAGCGCATGCTTGGACCATTTACTGCAACTTCATGATATTGCTGGACTTTGTGGGATTAGTATCCTGGAGTTAAACATCTAAATGGGCATTGTTAGCTAAAAGTTTTGCAAATAGCTGAATTTCACTGTGCAGTGGCTAATAAGAAGTTCCCATCCTCTCCTTTCTGTCGTATTGATCCTTTTCACATATTCCTCTGTTTGCATGGAAATAAGTAATGGTTCTTCATTAACCAAGAACATGTACATCAAGGCTATGATGTTTGTCTTTCAACTTCTGTTTCCTTCTAGGTACCCAGCACAGCTAGACTGATCCCTGCTTCACTGCTGTATTATAACATTTAAAAAAAAAAGACAATACTCAGCTGATGTAAATTAACATAGGTCATTGGCTTCAGTGGACCCCAATAATTAAGACAGCTCGAAGTCTCTGGAGGAGAAGACACATGCTGTGACTAAAGAGCGCTGTGTCCTGTTGCTGGCTGAGAAAAGTAGATTGATTATCTTTGCTTTCGAGAAGTGGATTAGGAATTAGTTAAGAAGAACAAAAGCATATTATAGTCTTACTAAGAGCTTTAAAAGATACTGAACATGGAAATGCATTTTTCACAGCCATGCAAAAATCTGTGTTCTGTATAGGGGCAATCTACCTTTCCTTCCTTATAAAATTTTTTTCCCTGCATAGATCGTAGGAGACTAGCCAAGGTTGCATTTGGTGCTTTATCTCTCAAGGTGTGACTGCCTGGGTTACAATGCTGATTTATTCTTGGAAAGTTTAAATCAACTTGAATTGCTAAATTTGCCCTCTGCTTGTCCCACATAAAACTGGTATGTCATAACGTGCCTCATTCTGCAGCTGCTTAGAGGGGAAGAAGTCAGCACGTTTCTGAATCTGGACAAATTTTCAAAGCTATCCATGTAGCAGCAAAAAGTATTCTTACTATTGCCTTAACAGTTTCAATACTTGGGGAAGGGAAACTAGGATTAAGAGGCCTACACCTGTTGAAATTAATTCATCTGTTGAAATAACTTGAAGGGATGCAAAAATTAGGGTTAGCAAGTTTTTCAGTGGGAGAGTAGATGAGACAGCCTCCTGAAGTATCTTTCAGTCCCATTTTTTACGATTGCCTTCAAACTGAGTAAACTGTGATTTATAAAGCTTTATAGAAAGCTATTCATTTTTCAGATAGTCTCCCACATGCTTATATATTTACCCAAACCTTTCAGATTTATAAATTATAAAGATTGGAAGGATGTAAAAACAGGTAGAAAGTTAATTTATGCCATATATTCAGAGAAATGTTTGAACTGAGGTGTTTTTTTCCCAAATGCATGTATAGTTAGACTAAAAACATTAATTTTAGAATTTCAAAAAACGTAATTTTAGAATCTGGATCTGTACAACACTGAGATTTTTTTAAAAAGGGATTTGTAAATACAAAGTAGGACTTTGATGAGTATCTTTTTGTACTGAAGCAGTAGATAAACTAATTATTCTAATATCGTTCATAGAATCCTTCATGGCATCAAAGCATGTCACCCCATGCTTGTTTTCTCATTCAATAGCACTGACTTTGGCTATGATAATTACACTAAATACTGCATCCACTTACACAGATGTCTCAGATTCCAAAGCATACTACAGCAGAAAATCTCCATCCTCTCCATCCGTTCTTCTTATGCAGTCTTAGTAGGTTATAGACACTTCTTGGACACTTCTTGGTGCTGTTTTCTTGTCATCTCAGCTCTTTTTAATACAATGTCTTAAACATATGTTTAAGTGCTCTGACAGTAGATTATTAAGAATTCTTGTAGCCTGTTTGTGTAAGGTATAAATTTTTTCAAGTTCAGTACGTAAAGTCATTGGATGTTAACTTCTCATTGCAAAAACCTTAGAAGTGTTTTGATTTTACTTATACTCAGCATGACTCTAAGGCAAAAAACCACAAAATCAAATGATAACATGGAGCTCTATTTCCTGCTCAGCTTGCTGATGTTCAAAAATCTTTTTACTTTATACTATTAATTTTATACTTGTGATTTTTCTGGCTCTTTAGGTAAACATAAATGTATCTTATGTCAAATTTAATGGAATTTGATCCAGCTAAGAATGACAGTTCATACTGTCCATCTAGAATCTGGTAAAATAAACCTGGTGTTAAAGTATGACAAAGGATGCAGATAATGTACCGAACTGAACCCTGTAGTTTCTTGAGATAACAAAATTAAATGAAGAACCAGCTTCTACAGATTTCTTCAAACATGTTAAAGGCATTCAAAATTCCAAAGAGAATTACAAAAGCATTTCAGATCTGACTGTGCCTGTAAGCCTCTACATCTTTCATTATCTCTTTCAACTCTTGATAGCCCATTTGGTAGCACGGGGAGCACTCTCAGCAGGATGCTCTCTGTTCAAACTGCTAATAGCCATGAACACTGAATGCATTTGTGGAAGATTTCAGAGTTTTTCACTGAACAGCACTATACTTAACTATTATAAATACAGCATTCTGAACAAATCCACTTCTCTTTTTTTTTTTTTTTTTTTTTCCTACCTCGGATCTATTCATTTTTCATTAGATTAAAAAACAGTGAAACTAACTTAGTATAATGGTAATGTTTAAGCCTTCAAGTTGCTCATAAGCCTGATCCAAAACTCTAAGCCGATCATGAGAATGGTGGGTTTTTCCTTAAACTTCACTAAAGTCTTTGAAAGATTGATAGACCACCACAGAGCTGGCGTTATCTTTTCCAACACATGCTTAGATATTAATTAAGCAGAAAAGGAGAGCAATTTTTATCTGCTTGTAAGAATATTTTGAAGGAAGTATTCTCTGTTATAGAAGCCATTTACTAGTATAAAGAAGAATAACATGCTGTTTATATTTAATAATCAATTTACAATTGAATAAAACTAATGAGCCAAATACTGATCTCATTTACTCCATATGAATTAAGAGTAGATACAGTTAAGTCAATGTAATAATCTAGGAAAAATTGTTCCTTATGCATTTTGGGGGAAATATTTGTTGGAATCTACCTTTAAATTTGCAAAATAGTTTCTGATAGGCTTACTATGTCTATGTTAGAGCTAAATCTTTGCTTAATGCCCACAGAAGTCACAAAAGAAAGTAATGGTGAGGATTTATAGAGCTCATTAATAATTATTACTTAGCAGGATAAGAAGATGAAAAGAAATTCACAGGTTTCTTTTTGAGACTCTTCATGCTAAGTTCCTTATTAACAACAGGAAAAAAAAGAAATAACAAACTTATATTTTCTCCTCTGTCTCTCAGCTAATTCAAAAGTGAGGATGTTAATTAACACCCAGAGTACAATCTGGATTAATTACAGAAGTTACTGAATTAATTACAGAAGACTTGCTGTGGGTTTTAAATTCTCTTGGGATGTTTTTAAATCTGGTGGGCAGTAATACGGCCATCTGTTTTGTGAGCTGATGGTTTGTTCTTACTGAAATCATTAAAATTTTGAAAACTACATTGCCTGCTATCAAGGTTCATAAATAAGTGTTTTTTAAAAAGTAAAATCTGCTTATACTCTACTGTTCGCATCTGAAACAACATTCAGTGTACCTCCCACACGTGTCATGGGAAAACAGCTGGTCTGGGAAAGCAAAATGAACAACCTGTCTATCCAAATCATATAAAAATTCCAGATAGCTAAATGAAAGTTACAGCTGTAGATCTTCATGTTACAGAACTTTTCCAGCAAATAAAAGTCTTTAAATAACACTGTTCTAAAAAAGTCATCAATTTTCATCTGATGCTGGAAAAATAGTTGATCAGAACTTGCTGCTGCTGTTAACTCGGCATTCTCTGTAGCCTGAGAAGCTCATCTGCATTCAACTCTCTGTATAAATAAAACCTGGTTTTATTGGGAATACTGTTGAACACATACTTACCAAGAATTGCCCTAAGGGGAAAAAAATACCAAAACGTGGACTAATTGTGGATTACTCAGTCCTCTCCTCTTCTGAAATAGATGCCTTTTCATTTCTTTTTAAAACCCTGTTGGATGAGGTCGTTTTCCATTTGTATTGCTGGCAGCAGTCTGACAGACTTGCAGAGAGATCCAAATCATTTCCAGACAGATTTGCATGCAGCATTTAATTTCATATTTTCAATCAATAGAATTGTCAAGATCTGGCTGATGGTCCCTTTAAGTACAATTAGTTCAAACCATGTGCCTGTTGGCTTGGGATTCTTTGTCTTTCATTTCATGTACTTTTTAATGATCTCAATGCTCGCCTATTTTTTCATCTTGGGACTCATGCCTCAGCTGCTGGCTGTGTTAAACATTTTGGCATATATATCTTCTGAAGGTCTCCTAAAGTTAAAAAGTGTTATGTTTCACAGTTGATTCATCTCTATTACCTTCTGTATCAGTGTCTGTCAGTCAGAAAAATAAATTGATATTTTACCCATAGAGAAGGCAAAAGATTATTCAGCAGTCCCAAGGAGGGATGATCCTTTTTTTTTACGATAACGAGCAATTGTGAGGAAAACTGCCTGACCTCATATGGATTGAGTAAATCGAGAGAACTGATTGAAGGGGTAAAGACATACAGGAATTATAAGAATTAAATATTTTTAACATGTAGGTATATAACATTTACAGCCCAGTTGGAAGATTCAGTATTTCATGAGATAACAGAGAGATCTCTAGGAATCAATATAGGCTAAGAAAAATAATAAGAGATGCTGAGAAAAGCATAATATTCAGTTCTCTAATAATAGAGAATTTTAGTATATCTGTTACTTAAAATACAGCTTTTATTTGCATCACGGTTGGAAAAAATATCCCATGTGTCCTGTTAGAGGAAGAAGATCAATCATGAACTGCTCAGTACTGTAGCAGCTACTAAATGGCTGCCCTAGATCTTCAGCCCAATATGTTGTTTTCAGATTCCACTTGCAGGAACAACTCAGAATGAAATGTATCTTTTCTGGTGTATTATATTTCAGTACCACTGCTGCAGTGTGAACATACTTTCCCACCCTCACTAGAGAAAGATCTCTGAAGCTGTGTTATACCAGCTGGTATGCTCAGTGCCCACTGACATGACTGAGAGAACTGCTGGTGAAAACAATTTGACTGTACATGAGGAAAAAAGAAATGGAAGTGATTTTTTTCCTCTCTTTACTCTCTCACTGTTCCGAGATTAGTTTTGGATTGACCTTCAAAAGCTTAGATATCAAAAGCATATGTATTTTAGATTTCATTTGCTCAGAGTAGGAAAGTTGCTCTCAGTACATTTTTGCTTGGGAGAGATTTGCAATTTCCCCAATATCAAATCCCTGAGTGTATTGATTACCACTGAATCTGGTCCTTCTCATCTTCTGGGTAAAAAGCCAACCTTATTTTTCCTAAGGCAATTTCACCTAGTATAAGGATATGCGCCAGTAATATCAGCAGCTCATGAGTGTATTCTCATGAGATTACACTATTGACTATTAGGTGAAGGTAAAGACATGCCAGCTAAATACTTATTCTTTAATGATTTTCTAATCTATCAGGTAAAAGTTATAAAAGTTAATACCTGTGCAGCAAGAGTTAAGATATCAATTTAACATACTTTATTTCAAATACAGTACATGAATTCTTATAGCTAATAGTTTGTTATAGTCACATATACAATGAATACTAGAGATACCTTCTCAGGAAGACAAATTTTCTAACTAAATTCATATGCTTATTGTTTCTATCCTGAAACCATGAAGTTTACATCTGCATTTATAGCCTGTATCCATTGTCTGTGTGTCTTACGAAACACTTGATATACCTTACTCCATGGGTTACCATTACATGAATTGCTCCCACACTGTAGTCACCCCCCCATAACACTTCTTCAAAACTCTGACTTTGAAGGGTTTTAAAAATACTGCTTAACTTCACTGAAATCATAAAAGAAACATTGTTGCTAAAACAACCTTTTGCCTGGTTTACAAACTTCTAGGATCTAAAATGTACCACACACACATCCCATTACAAAACACATCCGCCTTTTCCTCATACTTATTTCCATGGTAATACACTAATTTCACTATTGTTTCCAGAATCCAAATACTTACACAAGTATTTGTCTACGTCACCTCAAATCTTATTTGACTTAAGTGTTGATAACCCACTAAATATGTCAGTATAGAGAACAAGAACTTGGTACAGTTAGACATACGGCCTTGACACAGCAACGCAGGTTGTTGCTCTCACTCTCCCAGAGTTGCTGGGATATGAAGCCATATACTCCATAAGACCGAACATTACAACTCACATCCTCAAGGCGGTGTCAATATACTAGAGTCAGTTCTCCAAACAACAGTGAACTCAGAGATCCAAGCAATTATTTAAGACTCCTTTTCTTCTAGTTATCATACTGCTTTTTTTTTAAAGAAAAAAGGGATTTACACTACGTATTCAGTGATTTCCTTGCCTTTTTACCCCTGCAAGTACAAATCACTGACAAGCTGGATGGAGTAGCGAGAGAAGAACTTGGAAGATGTCTTGACTTTTGACTGTTGTAAGGAAGATGACTACCAAATGCTAGTTCTGTCCTGAGGAGATCTTTGAAATTTTTTTTAATACCCTAAATGTCAGGCTGAAGAATGTTAGATAATCTCTCCTTGTGAAAACTTTTATTTGAAATCAGTACATACCCATGGCACATTTTCTCTGTAACTTAATTAAACTTTTGCAACTGATTCTACTAATTTCAAAAATTGCATATTTTTCTTCTTTTCCTTATGTCTTCTCCCAGCTCATTTGTTACATCCCTGCATTGTTGATCTTTTTAAATGTTTCAGCTGTGATGAGCAGCAATAATACTAACATTTCCTCAAATTTTAACCTGTAGAGTTATTGCTGCCCTATGCCAAAGTATCCTTAGACTAGATAATATCACTTTGAGCTTTCTTCTGAGAGGCTGCTAGTGTTGGAAGGGAGGCATTTTATGGGATTAAACAGAAAATCAATAGGATAAACAACCCTTTAGCTAGCATGTTTATTTTTATTTCCTGATTGTATCTCTTTTTCTGAGAATTGCCTGTGGTAAAAAAATGTGAAGCTCTAAGATTAATGTTCCAGCTGTACTATAAAGATTTTGCTAGGGCAAATTATAAAATAGTATGGAAATCACTGTCCCATTCTTACAATCTCAAAGTAACTTCCATGTTTGGAACAGTTACTTTGTAACTCAATGGTATAAAGTCAAGCTATGAAAAAAACCAAATAATGTAATTTATTTGAAAATTGCACTGAAATTAGTCTTTTTTTAGGTTTTGAATATAAACCATTGTAGATAAATCTGAGCAGCTGGATTATATTTAGTCAGCTCTTTTGGTAGGTGGATGACTTCCTTTCAGCACAAGTTAAGAGTTGAGGAAATTTTCTTTGAGTAAAAGGTAAATCCTTCATTCTCCTCCCCTGTAGAGATACAAAAGTAAATAGTGTGTCATTTTTTTAAACCAAATTTTCTATCAGTGGGTTTTCTCTGTGACAGAAATTTAATCCAAAGGAAATCGTGTCTTCCCCTTATCTGTATCTCTAAATCCCTAATTATTTTCCTAAAATGTTATTCTAGTCATGGGCCTGATTTTTCCTCCAAGGGAACTCTTCAGGAATTTCAGAAAAACTTCAGAATAGCTACAGAATACTAATGCCAAAGTCAGCTCCTCCACATAGCCAAGACTGTATGGACTTTCAAAGAAATATTGAAGTACCTATTTAGATTAGAGAAAACTGGTTAAGATGTGACTACATTTCAGCTAAGAGTTTCTTTTAGTGTTTTCTGCACCTTTTGTTGAAGGTCATAAAGATTAGGGTCAGAGGTTTAAAGTTCTTTGAAGCTCTCATATTTGGTCCAAAAGTCAGAATAAACCTAAGTGGAAATATCAGTATTTCTCATAAATGATATTAAATAATAATGTTTAAATAAATACTTATTGTAAATGTTTTTCTGTACTGTTACATAACATCATGAAAAAATAAATATAAAGAGATGGGTTATTGTGGAAAGTGGTTAACACAGATAAAGATGCTAAGCCTTAGCTGTCCATATACTACAACAATATGCAAGTAAAGCAATAAATCCAGAATTTGGGCTCATTCTTTTGTCTAGATGAGTATTTTTTATGCTGCGATGAGTAATGGTATTTTAAGAACAACTCTAGAGACCCCATCTGTAGATCTGCATTGTATCCACACATATAATATGTGTCTCAATGACTAAAAGATTAGAATTCTTGTGAAAAATCTTTGGAAGACCAAAAGCTTAGCATCTATGGGGCAGAAACATAAATCTTGAATATCAAGTCTGAATCCAGTGTGCTACGTAGATATTATTCATATTATGGGTCTGTGTAGAGCCCAAAGACAGAGGAGTGATTTAAATTTTCAGGTTTGAGAAGTCAGAAAGATTCTGGAACCAAAGGCTGAACAGGAAGAAATTGGCCAGATGTGTGTTTCTTCTCTGCAGCTTTAACACAGTTCTCTCAGAGGTATAAAACTCATCATGGACTTGACAGTTGCTGCAATAACTGCTAATTTCTTACTGTGTGTTACAGAATCATGGTACTCTGTTTTAATTCAAGTTTTCCTTAGAGGCCTTTTCAAGATTCTTTATGAATTGAAGTGGGGGGGGTGGGGTGGGTGTATTGTCTCAGTGCTTTTATTGTTTCACTTTTTTTCCACCATGTGCAGAATATATTTTTTTTCTTCTGTCAAGCCATGACTGAGTCCTTTTCTTGCTTACAAATGTTTAGTGCTAGAGAAGCCAAATAATTCAAAATAAATAATTTATTAGGCAATGCTTGGCTTGCTTTATTTGCCCTGTACATAAGAAGCTCTCACACTGTTTATATTTCTTCAGTGAAAAATTCTGTATGAGCCAGACTGAGCCAGTGGGTTACTCACAAATTCAGCATATTCGTTATGTGTGACCTTATACTCAAGCTGTTGTAATGGGTCACCTGAGTCACATTGTTCCACTGTTTTTTGTTTCAGTTCTATGATTGGATGCCATAAACTGTATATGTTGCTTTTCCAAAAATGAGTTTTGTTTAGGGACTCATTCTATTATACATACTCAGTAAAATCAGCTACTCCAACTGCACTAGTGGGGCGCTGTACCTGTGCCAGGGACTCCATCAGGGAGTCAAGACTTATTAGTTCAGGTAGAGAAATGCACTAATCAGCTTTGAGCCTAAATCTTGTTCATATGCTTCAGCTAAAGCACCATGGAGAGATGCCCAGCAAACTATTACACAGGGTGTCAGCTACAGTCAGAACCACACTGGCCCCCAAGAATCAATGGGACTTGCACCCATTTTCAAGACAGAGACTTAGTGATCACTTTTCATACATAGCTTATCACTTGAATTTGGCTATTATAAGTGTTTCCTCATACAAGGAAGACAATGCATCGCTTTTGTTTACAATTAGTGCCAATTTTTGATCAGAAGTGCTTGGTATCATTTGCAAATGTATCATGAGTCAGAACGAACCTTGAGTCAAACTACGATTTTTTTAAAGTTACAGAATACATTTAGGAAACATTAGTCCAGTTCATTCAATTACCTAAAGGAAACCCCCCACTTTCTATATATAAGAAGAAATTATGTATTCTTTGCTTAAAATCTGTTAAACACAGAATCTATTTCTTATTCTTTATGTCACATTTCTAAAGACTGAGCTCTTCCATATCCTCTTACATTTATCACTCAGTTTGAACTTACAGCAGGCAACTGCTCTTGGATTTTGTTGAGACATTGACAAAATCCTCATTCCTTTCCAAAGTAAACAACAATGAATTTTGCTCAATGCAGTAACTTGGATAATTAGTATTGTAAATGATTACTAACACTTAATAAAAGTGAATGCTAAAAACCAAATATGTGAGGGCTATTGAAAAAAAAATGTAAATATAAGAGCTTTTCTACATATTTCTTTTAAATCAGTACATTGTCAAAACATATTGATAGTGTGACAGCTTACAGTCTGGGTATCCCACTTCAAGAAAGAATCCATGTATGCCTACTTTAAAAGTGGTTTCTTACCTGACTGGGGACAAATGCCTTTTAGCTCCTTCTTTTATAAACTGTATATTGTCTTAATAGGCTGGACCTAAATTCAGGAAACCTAATTTCTATTTCTTTCACTAGCCTTCAAGTCTCATTGAAATTTTTGAAAACCAGAGAAACATGCACTTATACTCTTTCTAGTGACTATTCTTTTTTTGCAGACACAGGATATGCTGGGTTGGATAGGATGTTGGAGAGAATCAATACAATATTTTTATGATAGCAGATAACCTTCCCCTTCTGCCTCTGCTCCCCCATTTGTCAAAAAAACAAAATGATCAAGAACTCTGTTGCAAAGCGCTTTGATATATACAAACAAAGGGTGGTTGCAAGAATAAGAACAGAAATAACTTACCTATAGAAAGATCTTATACAATGCTGCTAGTCCTAATCAAACTAGATATTTCTGTACTAGCCTTCATATAACCAAGTTTTTTCTATTTAATCATAATTGTCCTATTTAGTTTTCTTTTAAGCTTACTTTTCTAATTATATAATCCCAAGGTGTTTTCTCCAAATACTGCTTAATATTTAGTAATCTCATTTTTTCCTTTACAGTCTGCATTCTCTAAAATTCTTGCTTAGTAGTGGCCAAATCTTTTATACTTTTGTCACATACATCTGATAGCTAGAGGAATATTGTTAAGTGTTGTTATCATTCATGAACAAACTCTATCATTTCATTGTGTTGTACTTCAGGAAGTTTTATTCCTTTTGGAATACAACAGTGAGATTCCTTGTGCATGATACAGTGAAGCAGTTAGTTAATTTTCTTACTTCTTTAAATCTATGTTGACATGGGATCTACATCTCCATTAGTCCTCCATATTTTGTATTAAAAGAAAAGGTTTGTAATCATACCATCCTTTGAGAATGAAATTTATTTCTAATTAGAAGTTAATCCTTAAAAATATTTGAGGAAATAAAAAACACTGGAGTTGTTTTGTGCAGTTGTATGCAATGGACCAATATTTGCCTTAAACTGAGTTTTAATCAATGACATTGCACCAACTTTAAAAGTTGTACAATAAGTGCTAGTACTGAGAACAGGTAAGAGAAAATTACATTATTCACATGGTGAATTATACACAAGCTTTTGTGAAATTGAACAGGCAATCCAAAGACATTACAGAATAGTATATATTTGATTAATTACTTTTATTTCAGTTTTAAATAGATTCTATAGATGATATAAAATATGGAATAAATAAATAGAATTTTTCCATTGTTTTTTGAGGTTAATCAGTGAAAAATGCATTGTACCCATTATTTACTGAAAATACATTACCAAATAAGTTGAATTTATCCACATTTCAATTAAAAATTCGATTCTTGAGGTGTCACATTGTGAACATGGAAGACAAATAACCTTCTGAATTGATATATTGATTTTTATTAGGCGTAGTCTTTTTGTGCTTCATACATACTTCAGAGAGATCATGTACATTTGTTTTTTCATGAACTTTGAAACATTAATGGACGTCTTCTGCCTGAAAAACATGATAAGCAAGCTGAATTATAATAGAGTGATGAAAAGATCAGTTCCAAATTGACCTAATAAAACTAAGAAAGCTGATTATAGCTGCCTATTTGTGTATGAAGATATTGACTGGTCAACGCAGGCTTTGATATCTAATCTTTTATTTTGGGAAGTGTCTCCGAATCTTTGCCTTAGGCAGAAAAAGTGGTGCTGCAAAGCTGTTCACTGCAGAAAGCAACACTGAACCACTGAACAGACAATAGATGTTCAGGCAGAGCAGGCACAGTAACAGCATTATTCATAGCATTCATTCAACACAGTATGATGCATTGTCTTTTTAGCATCTTTCATGAAATATTTATTTGCTATAATGTTTCTCCAGAGAACAGTCTACTCTACAGTAACTCTAAGAATAACCTCAAGTTTTTGTTTGAAAAATTTTTTTTCCCTTTTTTCCCACTTCTTACACATTTTTTTCCATGATGGCCTTTGTGCACTCAGTATTCTTTCTCATAAATGGTGTAAGTGCAATACTATATTTACAGTAGGTTTAGCCAGATACAGATGAATGGACATGTGGGATAGAAAGTATCTTGTATCTGATGTACATAAACACAAATAGATGCACCACGCTAAAATTCATCAATGTAAGGAGAGTGCATTAACATCTTTCTGCCTTACCTTGAACAGGGGGCAAAAAATTTTCAGAAGACAAAACATAGGATGTTTGCAAATGTTACAATAACAAAGGAATTGGTACATGCAGTCATGGGAGACAGCCTCTATTTTTCATTAAAAATCAACTCAAGATATAGAAGGGGAGTTTAGATTCTGAACCCCATCCTCTTCAATTTAGGATTCTTAGTAATTAATGCTTCGAAGATCTATAATTTAGGAAACTACTCTCTGTGTTTTCTCCGTCATCAGTGGAAAGTGAAAATCACTTCCAGATCCAGGTCTCTGATGGGCTTTTCCTCTTGGGGAGCTAGTTGTCTCTGGTCTGAGGGAGTCTGTGATAACGTGGCTCTGAAATTAGCATGCATCCTAGCTAAATTTAGTCCTATTTTAAATTTGCTTTGCAAACTATATGTGCAGACAACTGTTGAGACCACTAGCACAGATCTAGTATACATCTTACACCTTTAATTAGCATGGATGCTGTACATCACATCAGTCAACACAACAGTTCTCCTTTGAGGACTTAAGCTTCTATCTCACTTAGAACTACAGGAAAACCTCTAACTTAGTACCAGTTTGCTCTCAATTGGGTTTCTTGGTTCTCTGTTTACCCATCAGTTCAAACTGGGTTTCCCAACAGCAGCAGGCTAGTACAAGCTACTTACTAAGGTCACAAATATCTTTCAACCCTCTATGTAGGAACTGTTACATGTGAGGAAGACAGATCTGGCTCTAAATCAAATTGCTATTCAAAAATATTTACACATTTGCAGTGTTATCCTTCTTTATCATGCTTCTTGTTTCAATCAAAACACAAAAATTAATAAATAAAAAAAACTGAGCATGTAGGTATAAAATATAAATTAATAAATGCTTGAAAATATGAATTTGACAGTGCTCTGTCCTTTGGAAGGATCTGATTTTATTAGAACATCAAAGTTATAATGCATAAAAGGCATCTTGAAAATGTATTTATTGCATTGCCTTTTATGAGGTCTAATTTGTTAAAGGTATAGAAAGCTGGGTCCTTCAGGAGTAGGACAACGTTGTTGCGTCTGAAAGTTTGAACTTCACAAAGCTATGATACAGATTATCTTGTGTGGCAATTTTTACACAGTAAAAGGACATGGGAAAATTAATGGGAATGTTACAAGAAACTGGAAAAGCTATGAAATATGAACAATGGTATGATAGATGCCTGTTTATCTGTGCTTAAAACTACAGTGTATCTATCTGTGTCATTAGTATTAAACTCCTTCATGCGTTTCAAGAGTAAATTAGATGCAAGGAAGATAAACTTAACATACATTGCCCTTATTTATTATGGTAGAAACCCACCCTTCCACTATGATGCATTTTCAAAGACCTATAGAGATACATTTTTTAAGTGCTTTTCCCCTCTGAATGCATAGAAATGCTTTATCAGCACTTTCTGGCCATGCATAAAACATTGACATGAAAACACAGTAGGATACTCACTTATTCTAGCCAAGAAATATCTTTGTACCACAAGGCATTAAAAAACAAACAAACAAAAAAACTGTCCTTTTTCGTTGCCAGAATTCAATTCTGTAAAGGAAACATTGATCTATTAGGCTGGATGCAATCTGAGGTACCGCCGGGCTGGGAATAATAGAAAGATGTCACGCTTATATGAAGTAAGCATCCTCTGTAGTTCTGGAGAGCTGTTGTTATTCATTGTAAATGTACCCATAGATGGTTCAAGTTGAATAGTAAATATGTGATCTCTAGAAAGAGAAAAGCTGCATTTGTTGGAAATGATCCTCTGAATTACAGATGCTGCTGATGATTTTACAAGTTCATTAAGAATTTACTACAAAACAAAAAAATTCTCATGAAGACTCATCATATTTTGCTTTTTCCATATGTTGTATTTCTGGATGTGCTGGCTGAAATTTTCAAGTCTGGAATTGTCCTAGTTAGGTAGCTAAAAAGGATATAATTTGACAGGATTCTGAGATCTATTATCTTTTATCATAGAATCATATAATAGTTTGGGTTGAAAGGGACCTTTAAAGGTCATCTAGTCCAACCCCCTCTGCGATGAACAGGGTTTTGTTAATGTCCAAATCACTGGATTTCAATATAAAACCTTTGGGAAGTATAGAGTTTACAAACAGCTGTAGGTAAGAACAGAGTAATAGTACTGATGATACGATTAAGTTCCAAAAACTTAAATCTTGCACAACATACTCAGTCTCACTAACTTAAATGAAAGAAAATAATTTGCAATATTTACAGATGACTTTCAAAAAGAGACTTAGCCCTGGCAATTATGCAAATTTACAGAAAGTCTAGGAAGTTATACAAATTGGCCTTGGAGTAGGCTGGCTCTGACAGAAACTAATAATAAAAGAATATGTTCATATGAAACCTGATCTTCAATTGAATCAACTCGGCCCACAAGTCAAATTATCTTTATGAACTTCAGTGGGACAAGTAAACAAATACAAAAAGTATTTTTGCTTCTTTAAAAATTATTTTGCGTTAATTTTTGCATTGTGCAAAATTGCTTGCATTTGTTTTTTGAAACTGCCAAAAAATTTTTGAAAGAGAAAGCTGATTCAAGGCTAAACCTAGAAGTCAGGCAGAGTTGATTCCACAAAGTACATTAATAGACTCTCGCATTTCTTTAGGTTCCTAAATTTCAGGATTTGATACTAGGATTTGAAGTAATACTAATCTGAAATCTTTGTCTTTCTGTCATATTCTTCTATCATCACTTCTAATTAGCTTTTCATAGCTGTCCACATGACATTCAAAGAGTTCTTCAACTTAAAAATTCCCACAGAACTAAATCCAACGTAAACCATTCTATGATTCTGTGATAATTCACTACAAATGAAAACCAACTCAATATTGTACATTCTTGAGTGACTACTATTATATAATTGCAAAGCGTTCATTTATTAGTTCTCATTATGCCTTCTCCACAAAGAGGCAGAATGCCAAATCTGAAGAAGGTCATATGGTCTCAAATTTTGGCCTTCTGGCGTAATAAAAACTCCATTCTTTATAGTCTGCCCTATGTATGTATCTTTAAATAAAACCTGCATTTAACCTTTTATACTTTGGTTAGAAACACTTCCTTTTTACATGTCTTGTTCTTTCATGGCTGCAAGGATTTAAATTGCTCTTTTTAAGCTTTGGGGCAGGAATTATACAGGACTTTTTTTGTTATTGTATTTCTTGGCACTTGCGAAAATGTGTTGAGACTTCAGAAATGTGTGTCCTGTGGGACTGAACTTACTAAAGAGCAGCAAGTCACTTATTAGAAAATGTCTGCTAGTCCCTGAGGATGTTTTCCTATTACCTATCTCTAAGTGAATGACTAACATAATGGATTAGTCTTTTCACCCTTGATACATGACTAGAAGACTTTATGAACTAGCAGAAACATATTTTGATTTCACTGGTGTCCTTCCCCATCACTGCTGTTGAATTTCCAAATGCTTTTGATACTCACCAGAATCCAGATGGAGAATTCGCTGAATTGTGAGAGGCTAGCACTGTTCTGATTCTCTTTTTGCTTAACCTCCATGTGTCCTCTGCATAATTCTACCTTTTCCTAGCATCAAATCTGTGACAAGATCAAAAATGGATCTAGTCAGATAGCAAAGGTGTTCTCAGATCAAAAGTACAACTAGAATTTTAACAAGAAAATTCAAAGCAAAAATTCTAAACATGTATATGCATAAATGAAGATAAATGTATAGGGTTGTCTTAAGGTTTATACTGTAAGCCTGGATGTATTGATCTTTGTGAGGCTCCTTTATCCTGACTTTGAAAAACTGACCATGCAAGCAGTGCGTATGGAGGATATCTTTCAGAGCGCCCATTTTTAGGAGATACAACTTGCAAGGATGCATTTGAATACATCCAACAATCTTTTTATTTTCATGTCACATTTAAAGCTATCAGTTACTGTTCAAAGGTTTGGATTTTGACTTAATTATTATGATCTCAGAGACATAGTTGTGATTAAGTACATTTAATTAAGACTATAAAATAGCAATAGATGTATTTAAATTGATATACAGATTCCAATTCAGTGTTGTGCTTCTGATGAGATTTGCTTAGCACAGAAACTGGGGATTTGAGGTAGTTTGGGGTAGCTGAATGCTCTGATCTCATCTGTATTTTCTCTAGTGCAGGTTAGAGTAACCTGTTGTCTCACTTGCAACATTTCGCAGCATGTTCTCTGTAGTCAGTTCTGAAGTAACATCTCTGAAACTTTTTTCATAACAATTTATATACTGAGCCAAGGCTGGTGGAAGCTTGTTATGGCCAGTTCTGTATCAAGTGAGCACTTTGACCACGCACAGAATTGTCAGCTAGCCACATCTGACTGCATTTTTGTGAGCTCAAATTAGCCAACACATGATTTGATACATTACTGAAGGGTACTCGATTTCCTCTGAAAATGGCTGGTTTCAAGAACTACATAGGAGGCTTTTGAAGCCTTTAGACAAGCTTCCTGGAGGACTGGCTATAGGCCTGGAAAAGCAAAAGTATTATTATCTGTCCCCCTGTGTTGTAAGTGGATGCTGGCTATGTCCACCTCTTTCTCTATGCTGTATCTGACCAATTAGGTTTTATTAGTTACCAACCTTCTCCATCCTGAAGCAGGTTCTAAGATGTTAGGCTGCTGGCTAAATATTTTCTGTTACCTTTGTGTGAAAAACATCTCAGCTCATCAGGTCCGCTCCATCAGGTGCCACTAACTTTTTCCAGTGCTTTGTCTGCCCTCCAACAAAAGAAGTCTCTGTCCCAGTTACTTTTCAAGCACTCTGGTCCTGCCAGTTGTTTACTCATAGCTTGCAGCGGGACCTATGTCTATTTCTGCTCCTTTTGTGAGCATATAAACCAATCATGGTATTAATTACTCCATTTCTCAAAGCTGGGAAAATACCAGGTTTGTAATGCATCACAATCCTGTTTCTCACTCCAGTGTGGCACTGGCAGGAGTCAAATATACTATGACAAACAAGTGTCTTCACAGACGTGAGTCTGCTTCACCAATAGCTGGACACCAAGCACAGTATTAGTCTTTCTCTTAGATATGCAGCTTTTTAACAGAAAACTGAATTATAAAGGTGAGAAAAGTGCACAATGCAACAATACATGTCTGCTTTTATAAGAAAATAAATGCCGTGGGGAGTTTTGGTAATGAACAGTTTCTATGAGAATTGCCTACTTCTGAATTAATTGGTATGTAAACTGTATGATAATAGACATTAAAAGCCATAGCATATACTGTGGAACTGTATTTTGCAGCTTCTAAACAAAGTCTGAGGGGAAATGAATCAGAGGTTAGCTGGAAAGTGTGTTCTAGTCACTAAACAAACACTCTGCAATTAGAGGTTCAGATGTTGACTTTAAAAAGACACCAAACAGGTCATCTGACATTCAGACTGTACAATAGAAAGAAATGCAGATGCCATCTTTAGAAACAAGACAAATCATAGTCCAATAGTTACAGGGGAACTTTACGCTATGCTGTGTCATTGTTCAGCAGAGATAAGTAAACTGTGAACTAAATAAATTGCAGCCAGTGTAAGTTATGCTTACAAAGAGAGAACAAAGAGAAGATCAAAAGGCATGGGACTTTGCAAGATTAAAACAACTGAAATTGTTCTCTTTCTTCTTACAGTATCAGCTTTGCTTCAAGCAGCACTGAGCAAGATCTGGGCAACGATTTTGGGGAGAATGTCTCTTTTGAGACAGTGCTCTCATCAAATGCTGGAGTTTGTTGTTCTTTAAAATGACTATACAAAAAGTAACAGGAGCCTTGAATGTACACATGAATACATTCCCATAGCATATGCTGGTAATTACAAAAAATTAGTTTAAAACAGAGAGGGACAGCACTAAAATAATACAGCTTTTTTTTTTTCACCTGAAATTGCTTTGTTCCTGTTGATTCTCCCCCTCCCCCATCAAAAGCATTGCTGACAACACTAAAATTACCTTTTTTTAAAGAAAAATAGGACTCAGGAAAAACACAAGTCTTCCAGTCCTTTTATCCAGTTATTTTAAGATACTTTAAACCGAGTTATTGTCTTACCATCACTCATTTTATTGCAAACTGACAGATATTATTGTAGTTAAATGTCCAGTGTACCAGAAGATCCATGTACTTTAATCTCCTTGCAAGAAGAGCACCTCCTTATGACTTTTAAACTCACAGCTCTGTCCTCAGGAGAAAACAGGCACAGAGAGCTGTCTCACTGCAGTTGTATTGAACAGCATAACTGACTTCCATAATGGAAATGCTGAATTGAAAAGTGTTGGCTTTTAGTTCAAAACTATTAGATATTTCAGAATGGAATTTACTGGTTGGGTGCTTGAGTTTTTTGTCTTGAAAAAGCAGGGTTTCCAGAGGGTGAGCACTGTGTATAAAAACCTCAACTTGTTAAGAACCTGGTATGTTTATGTTTCATTAGAAAATACAATAGTCTTCTCCTTGTATATATCCTAGCACCATGAGATCCTGGTAAGATACTGAGAATCCTATTGAGAATTCTGCTTCCAGTTTAAAAACGTAACAGAAAACAGAAAATAAAACGAGATTGTTTTTTGCAAGTCACTGTACCTTCCTTCAGTTTTCCATAGAAACATAAGAGCAGTGTCAGTAGATGAGTTTGTTGTGCTAGAGGACTGGAACTGTCATGTGGTAAAGCTCTATGACTTATATAAGTACTATATACTTCCAGTACAAAGTCAAAAGGTGTAACTCCACTTAAGTCTGCAGAGATCTAAAAGTGATCAATACAGGCCAATAAAGAGCAGCACTTGTATTACTAACATATTATTTTAAATACTTGACTACGATCAGCAGGATCATAATTGATCAACATATCTGAAAATCGTGTACTTTTATGTATGTGCTTAAATATGATGATAAGGTCATCTTTCATTATATTAAAAGAACTTAAGCACCTGAATTTGCAGATAGACTTTCAGTGTGATTTTCAGATGTGCTTATGCAGCATTTATCTGCATATATAACTGCCTAATACTTTTAAAATGTAGCCTTTAATGTGTAACTTCATAGATCTTAGCAAATCTCTAGGAGAAAATCTCTGCTCTTTCTGCAAAAAAGAAAGGGAAGAGCCAGCCCAATCATTTCTACTGTCTCTTCCCTGTAGTTCCCTCTTTTAACCTGTGTGTCTTCAAATAGAAATTATTTCAATTATTTAAAAGATAGCCAGGTGCTGTACTAACAAAAGATCACAGTGAGGTTTGACCATGGTGTTCCTTGGAATCAGCACACATTTGTGTAGATGTGGACATAGATTTTATTCAATTCAGTATTAAAGGCAGGGAGGAAAGACTTTACTCCAGAGTGAGATACTCAGTTTCAAGAAATAGGGCATCTCTTTAACAGTCTTGAATTCTTGTGACTCTCTCACTAGATACCATAGAGCATGTTTGAAGTGATACAAGCAGGTAGCTGCAGAGTGACTTGACAAAATAAAGGGATTGCTAAGCTACTTCAGAGCCTCGTCCCATCAGACCATTACAATGCCTGAAGTGGATCAAGTGGTTACGTAAAACAGTAGAACTAATGGAGTGATTTTATTTGTACTAGAGCAAGTCCACCATTGCATGCCCTTTGACTGACTAAATATCTGGGTAACCTTATAGGATAAGGTATTTTCTAGCCCTAAAGAAGTCAAGTGCACCTCTCTTTTTTTGCATTTTAATATCCAGGTTAATTCTTGTTTCTTATGCTTAATTTTATCTTTTGAGCAAATGGAAAGATAGCTGTTTCTAAATTCTTTAAGTTCTATTGAGTGGGGAAGAGACACTTGCAAAGGCAGCCTGAGAGATTGTATTTTCATTTTCCAGAAATAGGCATGGGGCTGGCACTCAAGACAGAATTCTGTGTATTTTTGAAACAAGTAGCGCATTGGACCTTGGCAGAATGATAAGCAGGCGGCAGAAGGACACCCACTCTAAATCCAAAATGTTATGGGAAAGGAGACCAATGCTGTTCTTTTTTATTTACAGTTCTTTTCAAATTTGCAGTCACCCACTAACTTCAGAAATGAGTTTTCCATTATATTGTTATAAAGATTATGACTCTATTAAAACTCTGACACCCCAAAAGATTTACTGTGAAACCTTCTTTGGATGGTTATGTTTCTGACAATCGAGATACACAACTACTTAATAGGAGGGTAGACAAAAGACGGAGCCAGACTTTTCTTAAAGGGGATGCAGGGATAGGACAAGGGTAATGGACATGTGTTGGAAAATTGTAAATCACAAACAAATGTAAGAAAATACTTTTTTTTTTTTACTATAGCGGTGGTCAAATATTGGAACAGGAGCTGACAGAAGTTGTGGAATCTCCATCCTGGGATATATTCGTAGCTCAACTGTACGTGGCCCTGAGCAACCTGAACTAACTGGACCTGCCTCATGCAGGAGATTGGACTAAAGACCTCCAGAGGGCCTTTATAACCTAAGTGGTTCAGGGACAACTGTTCCACTTCAAGTAGACCCTCTGGGCCACATGCTGAAGTTAGGCTGAGTATTTTACTGTCTCTAGAGAGGAATAAAGAAGGACATGGAGTTGGCAGTGACATAAAACTTATCTTAGAACTTCTTCTGGGCCTGAAGTCCAGGCTTTGATATAAAATATTCCCTTGGATTTGGCATGTACTGAGACAGATTCCAATGATTAAACCCTAAACACCTTGACATATTATAAAAACACAGCAGATGTACTGATTTTCTCCAGACACCAACAAGAGTAAGGGCATTTGTGCAATGCAAGTATATCCTTTGAGTTTTGTTTGTTTTCAACAAGGTCAAACATGCAGTCTCTATTGCTAGACTCTGCAACTGATGCAGGTTAAAGTGTGTAACAGGCACAAGAAAATCTGACTCCTACAATGATCAACAGCTCTTGAGCTAAATAATAAAGTGAAGAAACCTTAACCTCCAATTCTAGAGGGCAATAGATATAATCAATTTACGTGAGCAGTGAAAAATTATTTTTCTTTTCTAAAAGTCCTGCCTGGAATCCCCTCTAGCACTCAGAGCTCTGGACTCCGAGACCACCATCCCATACTTTCCCTCTAAAGGGATGATGCCAGCTACTCTATCTCACTATAGTCACATTGTATAAATCACCTGTATACCTTCCAGATGGAAGTCTGCAATGCTAATCACTTGAAAGAATCATAAGTCTATGAATATTTAGAGCCTGATCCTCTTTCCATTTAAGTTACTTGAACTTTAGGTCATTGGAGCAGGTCTGGGTTCTTAAAGGGACATGTTCAGGCTTCAGAGACCTGTCCTAGCCCTGAATCCATGGATGCTTACAGCAGGTTGCTCTTCCTGGTTATTATTCTGTCGGAAACTATTTTTTCCATTATATTCTCTGGTCAGTGTCTGAACTCTTGAGGGGATAGTGACATGGGTGACTTTAAAAAAATATTTTTCTTTATGGGATGTCTCTGATGCATACAAGTATTCTCCAGTTTTAAGGTGGGGCAATGTTAGAGAATGACCTGTATAAGGAAATTAAAAGTCTGGGGTTTTAGTATCCAGAATCCAAGATGGTAACTGAACAATATTTATTACTGAGAAAAATAGTGGGTAGTTTCTACACTGATTTTTATGTAGGTCAATGTAGTTATATATATATAGTATGAATATAATATATAAATATTCCCTTTCTCTTTCTCTTACTATTTCTTTTAATTACAGTCTTGATTTTTTTGGCATTAGTAGGTTTGGTTGTTCTTTCTAAAGGGACTGTTCTTGTCAATGCCTGTTGAAACAGTGGGGTTCTTTGTGGTATTGAGGAGTATTGCTACTTTATTCTGTAATATTAAATACTTTTGGAGACATAAGCTATTTTTCATCATAGGTTTTTGGGAAATCAAACTGTAGATGGATGAGTTTGCTTTGGTTGTTATAAAAATTTCTGTGCTACGGTTTTTGAATGTTAACCCATAAATATTATGGGTAGAATTTTATCCATTTCTAAGCTTTGTACAGTGATTGTGAAAAAATATAGTAAACATTGGAAGCAAAGCTTGTTGATATTCTCATTAGAATGAAAAATGTAACTTTTCACTGGAAATTTTACCTAATATGTATATCCTGGTGTTTTGAAGCGTAATTTGGACCATAAGCCTCGTCCTGAATTTTGATATTGAAATTCAGAGGAACGCTTACTAAATAGCAGGCTTATTAATGTCTAACAGCATGCACTGGAAAAGGCTTTATTTGACTAACTCCATTGCAAATGCAATGCAGAAAAAGTTTGCCTACAAGTCGAGCATGTGGATATCTGTACAGGTGACAAGTACTTTGGAAAACAAGATTAATCAGCTGAAATTTAAGAGACATTTGCTTTTGTTCTTAAACTCCTTGGCCTGGAACAGACTGCATTGGAAATCACTCAGACTGAGTCTTGAACTGATAGGGAGTTTGTGTGAACATAGTTACTGTACTGTGCAAATCTGTTTCAACATACGTCAGCATCATTTAAAGGATCGACATAAATTTAATTTCTATGAAGCTGCTCTTGTGTTAAATAGTGACCACTTCATAAATGATTTTAGAAAGCAGGACTGCTGATGAATATGCATTTTTAAATGCCTCCAGCCTGTGTCAAACATATTAAGAACTACAGCTATTACTTTTTACCAGAAAGATAATCTCCAAGAACGATATTCTTTATTTGACACAGTGTAATCTGCACATACACCCAGAGGAGAGTTGAATTCTTAAAATCAGTTGTTTCTTCTTTGTATTTAACTATATTAGTGATGTTGATTAGCTGTCAAAGCATGGACAGTTTGTTCTCTAATGCTATGAACTTGGCAACATCTCTAGCAGAGAGTGGCATTTCAGCTTATTACATTATTTAGACAGGGAAAGCAGAAGAAAAATCTTAACCTTTTAAAAAGAAATTTTAATAACATTCTGAAATTTGCAAAAGGCCATAAGACCCTGCACCTGCTGTGTTGACCTCTACTGACCCCTTCTGACAGAGGGAAATGCACTTAGGTTACAGAAAAAAACATAGAGCATTAAATAATTTAAGAGGTCAAGTTTACTGTTCTAAAAAAGAGCCAACTTCTGCACTTTCTGCCTAAAAAAACCCAAAGCAGCAAATCTTTTAGCATAACTGAAAATAATGGTAAAGGAAAATGAAGATAATTTTTGTACTAGAAGGCAGCAAGCCTTCTCCTTGTTGCCATGTACTGGCAAAGCTTTATCAACTTTGATAGTGCAATGCCAGTTATTACCATCTGAGAAGCTGACTTGGCAATGGAATACAATGAATCATCAACTCAAGGCTCTCTCATCAAATAGGGAGATTCCTTAAAATGCCTGAATGCACAGGGATTTCCTACTGTGTCCACACCTAAGCAGTAGTTTTTATTTAGGGTCACATTCAGGGTTTGATGATCTTACTCCCTTTTCGGGCAACTAGATTGTTTTACTTTGAACTGTAATAGGCTTTGTCTCCGTATCCATGAAGTAGTCAAACTGGACTGGGAGAGTGCTAAGTAAGGCTATATGATGTAGAAATTGACTGTAGTATTTTGCACTTTTCTTATAATTTAATATGTTAAATTGCTAAGCCATTAGACTAAGACCACTTCAAAACTTCTAACTGCCTCAAATGTCTCTGCCTGAGATCAATAGTTATGCATTTACCAATGCAATAATATAATTCTTCAGGCTGAAACATTTTTTTCATATTTGTACGCTATGTTTGCTTTTCATCCAAATATGTGAAAATAAGTGATTAAGTGGAGGACAGAACAACCAAGAGATAATAGTCTTAAGACAGGAGAACATAGCTTAAGCAGCAAGTCAGCTTCTTGAATCACTTAACATAGATACACAGATTTCATATGTAAAGATGTTCCTTTATTTTACTCTATTTCAGACATAAAAAATAGGAAAACGGATTTTGATGTTGTGTATGGCTTAGCTGACAGATGCAGATGGTTTGTAACTAATTTTAGGCTGCATTTTCCATTCAGATTAACAGATTCTAATGTTAGAATCTTCAAGATACATGAAGAGTTGTGTTGAGAAGCAAAAGTTATTTATAAAGATGTTGGTCTTCTTTGCATGGAATAAATTCAAATGCATTATCTTTTCTCCATACTGCTACCAACATGCTATGAAACAAGGTGTTTCAATACCGATGCCACCAGTCTGTATGTCATTGAACACCTGTTTTTTACGTGGTCTATTTGAAGATTAACTCCCTATTTTGCAGCAAAAGCTTCTTGTTGGGAAAACCCAGTTATGAACACTGCTTTTCTAGATCATTACCCTTAATGTAAACATATATACAACACAATGATTATTGAGTAACCACATTTAAATACTGCCATTTCCAAGTAAAAGAAAGAAACCCACTCTACAAGCACGCTATATTCACTGTCATGGCTACAGTTGACTGGTAAGGAAGTGTCCTTGCCTTTAATCCACTCCAGTTAGAGCTGAGATATAAATTTTAAGAAAGATGAATGTAAGCTAAACACAAAGATCAGGAACAACTCCTGAACATTTTACCCCCAAAATACCAACATCTGGGAGGAAAACCAGGCAAAAGATTATTTTATTTTTTGCATTTTGCAGATGCAGCATGTGTATAAGTGGTATCTTGGATATCTTCATCACTCAGAAAGATTTTTCAGTGCCAAAAGTCTGAGAAGATGATGGGACTGAGATAAGAACTGAAGATATGTTTGATCAGGAAAAATTGTGAAGATTTCAGAGCTTACAAAGCAAATACAATGATTTTCTTGGCCCTGTCCTCTAAACTTTTTCCCACAGGAAAACTTTCGCAGCCTTAACCAGCTCCACAAGTAGCAGGTGTCTGTGCATGTACAAAAATCTTAAGTGAGCAACTTAGCAGAATGTATTCTCCTTCTGAATGCCAGAACCATACAGCTTTGCACAGCAGAGCAGCACCAAATGGGAGAAAAGCACAGGAAACATTTTTATTTTTGTACACCTAACTGAAACTTTTATTTTTATTTAGTTTTGTGTCTAGGCCAAGCACAAGAGAAGCAAGCCTATCTTACCTGCAATGTACTCTATCAGTGTGATCACTGTGCCAGAAACCACCAATTTTTCTTTTATAATATTATCCCTACAAGTTGGCTGCCAAAAGACATTAAAATTTAGTCAAATCTTCTGCCCAAATTTGTGTAAAATCTGTGTTGTATATACATACCAGCTTAGATTAATATCACTATGTTCAGTGGTGACTGAATGGTTTTTTGTATGTGATGTCATTTATATTAAACATCTTTGATAAAGAAGATGTTATCCCCTACATTTAGTAAAGACATGCAAATACTGAAGTTCTTGTTTGTCCTTTTCTTCTCAGTGTTCAGGTCTAGATAGTTATACAACATTGCACATCTCCAGTAAAGCACTTTATAATGGCCAGAACTCAGTCAAATGGACCCTTATTTAAAATTGTCCCTTACTGGTAAAACAAGAAGTTCAGTGCAACTTGTGTTTTTACTGTGTGATGGATTACGCTTGGCCTATAGTCAGCTAGTTCAGTTGTAGAGCATAAAACTCTTAATAATTCCAGAGTTGTGGGTTGGTCCTGGTATTGGGTGCCAAATAAATGGTGGTAGTGAGGTGACGTTGGCTGGCTGCCAGATACTCACTCAGTCCCTTTCTCTGCTTCTCAACGTGATGGGGGTAGAAAGTAAGATGAAAAAGCATGTGGGTCGAGACAAAGACAGGAACATCACTTACCAATTACCATCACAGCCAAAACAGATTCGATTTGGGGAAAATTCATTTAATTTATAATACAGTTGAATGGCAAGAAACAAAGACCAAATTAAAACAACAGCTTTTCCCAACCTTTTTCCCAGGCTCAACTTCATTCCCAACTCCTACACCCTCCTCCAAGAGCAGGACAGGGGGATAAGGAGTGGGGGGGCTGCAGTCAGTCCATAACCACTCCTCTCTGCTGCTCCCTCCTCCTCACACCTTTCCCTGCTCCCGTGCAGGGCTGCAGTCCCCTCAGGGCGTACCCACCTGCTCCAGCATGGCCTCTCCACACACTACAGGGCAGTCACCACTGCCGCACCCCCTCCCCCTCCTACTGCTCACCTTGGCTCTCTCAGGGCTGTTTCTCACACTTTTTTCCTCACTCCTCACAGCCATGCAGCATTTTGGTCTTTCTGAAGAGGTTTTCACAGAGGTCCCACCAGCTCGGCCAACTGGCTCAGCTGTGCCCTGTGGTGGGGCCCTTGTGGAGCTGGCTGGAACCCGCCGGAACCGGCCATGTTGGGCACAGGGCAGCCATGGCCTCTCCTCACACAGGTGCCTGCGGCCCCCACTGCCAACACCTGGACACGACACCCAATACATACTGACAGGAATTATGTTATAAAGTTAAAAAATTATTATATGACAATGTTGTCTGTATCAGAAGGAGAGTGGAATCAAAGTCCCAGGTAACCCATTAGTATCCTATGCTGTTTATTAGGTCTGTCTAATTTTCATAAGTATGTGACAATTAAAGTAAAGCCCAGGCATGGTTTTGAAATCCAATATGTACCTTTATATTAGGTTTCACACTGTAAAAGCTAAGGCTATTTAAATCCTTTTATGAGCATTGTAGGGATCTCGTGTCTAAAGGATGAAGAAAAACCTTCACTAGTTTCTCATTAAAGAATTAATTCAACCTGGATACGTTTTAAAAATCTCTTTCCTTGTTTGTCCTCCTGACCCTAAGATGTTCAGTCATTTATATTAAATGAACTTTGCTGTGGACCTCTGTGTGAAACCAGCGCAAGAGTGTTAAATTGTGAATATGAAAGATTATCATCTTGGCTGTTACATGATATTGCAATTAAAGTCATCTTCAGCTGTTAGTTGCTTTTTCTTATCAAATGGAAACATGACATTTCAGAGCCTGTTAATTCCCAGTCTTTTCTGCCATGTTCTTTCTCTAGTGCTATGGTAAGTCAGAAGCACGACAGGAAAAGTTATCCCCACAGGCCTGGTTTGAAGGTTAGACTCAACCTCAATGAAGTTCCTAAATCATGGGAAAAGTTTTGATTAAATTTGGGCCATTATTCAGCCTGAAAATTCAGCATTTAGGTTAGGACTGAGTGCAATTGCAAGCATCTGAGGTGCAGGAGAACTGCCAAAAGTGAGTCCCTGCTTTTCTGCTTAAGTCTCTGGCATGCGAGCTAGATGTGAAACAGTTGCAATAAACAGTGACCATACTCTGCTCAAGGTGCAGTACCAGGCTCATACTGTCATAAAGGGAAGCGTTAACAGCTCCAGTGTTGAGAAGCAGCTGTATGGGGCCTTTTGGATTGCAGTGTTGGACTTAGTGCCCCTATTTTGCTTAAGTCCTGTCTTAAACCTTGTTTCTAGAATACAAAGTGATTCCTCTCTCTGGAAGAGTAAGGACCAATGAGAACATGGCAATTTAGCTAAGTAGAAGGTTCTGGGTTTGATAAGTGACGCAGGTGAAAGTGTGATAGATAATAAATGAAAACTAAATATGTTCAAACTGCAATTGGGCCAGCAATTGTTTTAATTTATACAAAAAGAAATGAGTGGCAAAGTATTTCTCTTGTGGGAGGAACCTTGTAGATCATTAGAGTAAGGGTTAGTTTGCAGGAAGACAGGAATTTAGCAGGTAAGGGGTGTTTCTTTATAACAGAGCAGGAAGGAAAATGAAAGAAAATCTAGTTAATCATTGCTATTTCAGCTTTTTTTTTCTAGCTGTTTCATCTGTTTTCAAGCAAAAATGTTTTTCTACTTTATAAATTCATTAGTAAGGAGTAAAAAAAAAAAAGTTAGCTACTGTTTTCTGAAAAACAGAGTGTATTGCCAAATGGTTAGGTCTCAAAATGCTAAGTCTGAAACAAATTAAGAAAGCTAAACTCAATTTGTTAATAGTGTGCATCTGATAGGAGGGAAACATGAAAAATGAAGCCTGTTTATCAATAGAACCCCTTTACACTGGAGTCTGTTCTTACTATGACCAAAACCTGTGGACTTATGATTTCTAAGATTCAGAGGTTACTGTTAATAAGAAATATGTGGGGAAAGCATCTAATGGCTTTTGCATTCTGAATACTGCTGCTGTTTAGAAATGAAAAACGTATTAATGTCTCTGACTTTTTTTACAAAAAATTCTAGGGCCCTTAGCTCACTAAGTGTCTATGGGAGGAAAATATTCTAATTTTGCTGAAAGTTGCACTGTTTTCTGTGAGATAATTTAAGAGAGCTGTTATTGTTTCTAGTGTCAAAATAATGTTTTTTGGAGTGGCAGTCATAAAATCAATAGATGAATGGTATTTTACTTGTGAACTAAATGTTTACTGTTGAACTAGACTGTGTATAGGTTTTTTCCCCAGTAGGGCAAACAGAACAGTAGGTCTGACAGATAAAGTAAATTCAAATTGTATCACTTCTATCTTTTATTTTGAATATTTCATAGGTGGGTACAGCTGTTATCTTATTTCGGCAACCACACTGTCTTTAGCTTCTGGAGAATTATAAGGTATGACCCAATATGAATATTTTATCAGTATAAATCAAACTTCATTCTTTTTTAATTTAAATGTTATGAGCGCATTGATTGTAAAGCCCCTCAAATGGACTATAATACTACAAAGATGAATGAGAACATTTATAAAAGCTTCAGCTAGCTACTGTGTTTATACAGTACTTCAAAGTAAATGCAAGTGACCTACATACCATAGCAAAGCATGAGTTTAACTGCCAAATTGTACAATGAATAAAAAAAGAAATCTAATATGGATTTTTAAAGCCAGAGTAGAAGTTAGTTACAAAAAAGAGACTTTTAATGCTTTAGGTGGTAAAAAGGTACGTCTGGTTTTGAATTGGTCTATTTATTCATAAGCAATTTGAAGAGACTGAGCATTCACTAGATCATCTGAGTTATTTCTGTAACTTATGTAAGTGTTTATAAGAATACTAGCATTCTAAGCTTAGAGGTTTGAATACTGGCAAAGCAAATACAGATTTGCATGTGTTAAGATTTACGCTGGTTATGAAAAATTATGTATGTCACAAATCTTTGCCTGCTATAGTGTGCCTTGCAGTGTCCAAATGCTAAGCGTGTTTGTAGGTGACAAGTAGTATCTTGACTGAAACAAGAAACTGACATTAACTTACTCTGTTGTAATGGCCACAAAAGTTCCCTTTGTGTCAAAAACTAAACCCAGTTGATATAGTATATCAGATATTGACTAAATGCAGCAAACTGTCCAGGATCACTTAATGGAATAGACCACAAGGACCTTTATGGTTCTGGAAAGTAAAAGGAAATGGGTGAAGAAAATACATATGCAACTTGCTAGTGATGGATGTCTGTCTGCAAGCGTTGTTGTTGGATTGTAGGGTGTTCCCTCTTTCTTCATTGTTGGAAACAAAAAAGGGATTATAAAACCAGTTGATTTCACCTCTGAAATCCCCATGTCACCTTATTCTTCTACTCTGGATGTTTTTTTCTGAAAATGTGCTGTGTTTAGGAATTATTATTCTTTCTAATATATTGTACAAATAGTAAGTAATGCAAATGGCTTCAATCTAAAGAACAAAAAAGCGAAAAGAACTGGTGCTCACTTTTGCAGTAGTTAATGACAGAAAGCAATTTTTTTCTCAAATACAGAGTTTGTAAATTGAACTGGCTTATATTGGTATATAGCAAGATGTCTAAGCATACGTATAAAAGATGTTAAATTTTTGATCTTGAGTATTATTAGTGACAACTGTTTGACTCAGGACAGTATTTATCATTGCTTCTTTGAGGTCTAGATATTGATTCCTGGTATCTGTATTTGCATACCACGTATTGTTTCTTTAGATATTTTCCAAAACCTTTCAACTGCGCAAAACCTTTCTCATGGTATTCCAGAAGGAAGAGCAGAACAGAAGACTTCTAAGACAAGTAAACTATGCTTGTTGTAAAGCAAAAAGAGAGCTATGCTATCATTAGCGGCATTAACACCTTGAGTTTTTCAGAAAAGGGTTGAATCTTCTGAAAATGAAGATTAAAAAGATAAGCTTCACTGATTGCTATGAAGAGCTTTGCAGACAGTGTCAAACAATACTTCTGTGATAGCTAATTGTTTGATTCTGAGTCATTAATTTCTTTTCTCTGTGGAGGTAAACTTGACAGTTCAGCTGTTCTTATCAGCAGGGTAAAAGGCTCTGAAAAATCCATAACCATATGCAATTATCTTCTATCCTGTCCTTGTGCATCTCTTGTGCTAGTTTATTTAACTTTTTGATATAACTTATTTTTCCTTGTCTAACTTGTTTTATACACAAGTTCCTTAGTTCATTCAAAAGTTGACAAAATATTCTAATATTTAAACAAGGTTTATTTTACTGGTTGTTGTTAGTAGTCAGAATTACTACCAATTTCTGTTCTTGAATTCAGAGTCAATCCAAAACACTCCTCCTGATAAAAACAAATTTTAGGATATGCTTTTCCATACCTTTAAAGCTTGTTTTGCTAACCCATTTATTCCTATAATTTGCTAAATTCCATCTAACTAAGGCATGGTTAGTGGCTATTCCAAAAATGCATATATACACAAATGAGTCTTAATTGTAGTTCCCAATTGTTTTTAAAAGCAGGACAGAAAGATAATTAAGACTTGCAGTGTAACTACAACACTAACAATGTTGAGCTCTGTTTGGACATAAGTGAGGATGGGAATTCTGAAATGGAAAGCCTTTCACAAAGTGCCTCATATCAGTTCTCTCAGTATGTCTCTATTAGATGTGATGTATCCAGTTGAGACTGAAAAAACGTTTTGCCAAACTTCATGCATCAGAATATAAACAACTGAAGTCAAGTACTTATGCTGAGTCAAAGCTGAGTTGGACCTTTTAAAAAAAAAATGTTTAAAACGGTTTCAAAAATGTTCATTAATACTGGCTAGCTAGCGAATTTTGTTGCTATCATCTTGTCTGTAATTCTGTTTCTCTTTGGAAATAGGGATTGTTTGCTTAAAATAACATTTCTGCCAGTTAACTGTATGATAAAGTTTGGGTTTTTTCTCCTGAATGTCTCTGTCAGAGCTGTAACTAGGTATGACATTTTTTTCAAGCAGCACTGTATACAATAGATCATGTTAACAATTATAATGGTCTTTTTGTTTACATGGACTTGGCTATATAATGAATAAATTGATTTTTTTTTTTTTAGTTTTAGCTGAAATATGAGATAGAATAAAAAAATCACGTGGAATAATGAAGTATCCATTTCACAAGTCTACATTAAGATACTAGGAATTTTGTCTGAATAAGATCAGTAATAAAACTTAATGTTATTAAAAATTTGTGTGTGTATACATTTATGGAACTCATTGACTACAGCTGCATTACCTTTTAATTATGCAAGGGTAGCAGCACATAGTCAGCCTTTAATTCTTCAAGGTCTTCTCTTGGATTAACTCCCAGATTATCAATGGGCACTAAAACTCATGGTTTCCTTCAGGTGACATATGGTTCTGGACAGAAAGACTAAACAGCTGTGTTGGGTTTTTTGAATAGATTGGAGCCTATGGGGTTCATACTTCAGAATTACAGTAACTGCTAGAATCTCTTTCTTCTGGCCCAACACCTTTGTGTCTAGATGCTCTGACACCTGGGCTATGATGACCGTAAGAATGAACAGCTAATCTGCTGAAACTGATGCAAAATTGGCTATGGTGTTGTGTCCACCTCAAATTATGATTGTGTAAATTATTAGGAATTCTCATCCAACATGAGAAAAATGTTACCACAGAAACACCAAAGTTACAGAAGGACCTCTAAATGGAAGGTATTGCTTTTACTTTTTCCCTCTTGGTAAAACCCCTTAGTTGACTGCGTATTTGTTTCAGTGAGCCACAGATTTTATCTGCAAGGGACAGAACCACTCTAGTTAATTGAAGTTAAACAGTAGGAAAATTGTTTCTCTTTACAGTTACCTTTGACCCACTCCTTCCCTCAAAATGCCAAAAACCCAAGAAGCTGCGGCTGTGGGTCCCATTCTTTGCTTAATGGATTGTGATTTTTTTTTTTTAACTTTACCCATTGTGGTGTGAATCCTAATTTGTGTTCTTAAAAACAAACAAAAAAACCTTTCAGCAATTGCTAAAACTTTGTTGCTTCACACACAAACCCAATGTCAGCAGCTTTTTCAGAGGTGGCAGGTGCCTTAATATAATGAGACACTTGCTGCATGCTTCTGCTTTAAGTGACATTGAATTGCTGGGATATTGGCAAACCTGTCTAGAAGACACTCAGCTTGTCTTCCTCTGGTTCTAGTTCACTTCACTTATGCTGAGTCCTCTATTTTCCGTTGTCATTTGAGAATTTTCGACTCAATGAAAACCTCCTTTTGAGACTAATTAAAACCAAAGTAGAGATTTTCTTTGAAGCAAAACCACTATAAAGAATTGCACTGTCTCATTAGTAATAAAGAAATGTCTACCTTGCCTACTGAGGTTTTTTGCAGCTAATCTTAGTGTAGTTGTAATACTTAATAACTGTATATATTGAAGATTGCTTTCTTGTTATTCTTTACACTGCTTTTCTTTGCATACATCATTCCATACCCATAATTACTGCTGTTGTGGTAAGGTGATGAACAAGTGCTTGCCAACTAGGAGTCTGAAATGAGCACTTTCTCATTTCTTACACTAATTAAAACACACTAGTGGAGTAACATACAAATTATTTTCATAGTCACATTCTGAGTTCTTATTGATGCCACTACACTGCATGCTATAGATAGACTACTGTCTTGCTGTGGTATATAACCATAGATTTTTGTCTTGTGTCTGACCGTCTCATATACCTCACTTTTTCTGTCTCTTTTAAATCAGGGAAGCTCTTGAAATCTTATTTTACACAGAGATCTGGGACAAAAGAAATTAATCTGACTAACATCACACAGGATTATGCAGGGGGACTGTGCTCAGCTTTCTTGTATTGCAGACTAAACTGCTTTACTTCCATTATCTCTACTCCAAAGGTAAAGTTCCTTGTGAGACAAGTGGAGACCTATACTGTAGCATCATAGCATGGTTAGAGTTGGAAGGGACCTTAAAGATCATCTAGTTCCAGTCCCCCTGCCATGGGCAGGGACACCTTCCACTAGACCAGGTTGCTCAAAGCCCCATCCAACCTGGCCTTGAACACTTCCAGGGATGGGGCCTCCACAACTTCTCTGGGCAACCTATGCCAGTGTCTTACCACCCTCTTAGTGAAAAATTTCTTCCTGAGATCTAATATAAATCTCCCCTCTTCCAGTTTAAAACTGTTAAACTTTGTCCTACTGATACACTCCCTGATAAAGAGTCCCTCCCCATCTTTCCTGTAGGCCTGCTTTAAGTACTGGAAGGCTGCTATAAGGTGTGTGTAGGGCTTTATGGAACAAGTCATCATAATCTATTGTTCATTCTAGTCTTTCTATTTGCACAAGATTTGCAGTACATTCTTTTCCCCTGGCCATTAGTCTAAAATTACTTGTTCCTTTTGACAACATTCCACCAGCATTTGCTTCTTAATGATTGTAAGACAGTTCATATAGCCTTTCTGAGAAGGGATTTTTACCAATTTTCTGTTTCCAGCTGCTGGAAACCTGTTACTGCTACATGTGCTAGCTAGTATTTCTTAGCAGAAAGAAAATCTACATGAGGGAAAAGGGGATTCATAGCTAATTAAAAGTAATACAAATAAGTAGGAATGGTCATTTTTTGAGGGGGAGGAAAATTCTGAAGACCTACAAAGCCTGTGCTGTTTTACTACATGCCTGAATCATTTGGTTACAGAGTGAACAATGAAGTTACATATTTTACTCTAACTAAATTATTCAGCATAGTTGAAGTGCAAACAGGCTGCAAAAAGTTTCAGAGAGACTTTGAGACACTGAGCAATAAGCTTTAGCCAGCAATAGCTGGGTGATAAACTTGGGGAAATCCTTAAGTATGCATCAAAATGGGCTGTAAATTCCTGGTTACCAATCAGAACAAAGATACTCATGATGCAGTATATAGCACGATAGACCAGTACTGAAAAATTCAAGGATGTTAGAAATTACCAGGTAAGTACTTAGAAATAGAAAATACTATTTATGCCACTGCTAAACCCATAGTGAACATCCTGAATACTTCATACAGTTCCTCTTGGCCTCCTCTGCCTTTCCCCTCATTTAAAAAAGTTGTAATAGAACTGGAAAAGGTACAGAAAAAGTTCACAAAGTATATCTGGGGCTATTTAAGAGCATATAAAATAAAATCTATTATATTTTAAGTCTTCTTTTTCTCTAAAGAAAACTGAAAGAGAAATGCTAAAGTTCTGAAAAAATGTGAACCATGTAGACAACAGAATGATTATCACTGTTTCTTATGATCAAAGCTAAAGGACACTCAGTAAAAATAACAAGTATCAGACTTAGATTAACAAGGAGGTACCATTTCACATAAAGAACAATACCACTGTAAAATTCCTTGCTAGAGGATATTGGGGGTTCTGAGATGTGCTAGAAAAGGCCATAACAAGTTCATGAAGAATATATTTCTCAAAAGCTATTAAATGTGACAAGGAAAATGACACTCCTGGCTTCAGATGTCCTTAAACCACTGGTTTACAGGAGCTGGAATGGTATGCTAAGCAAAGGGTCACTCTGTACTTGCTCAGGTCTTTTGCTTTTCACTTCAGCATCTTTTCATGGCCCTTGGCTGAATTCTGTGCTAAATGCTGCTTTCTGAAAGAATGTATCTGGTCTTAACGAGGAGGAACAAACATATGTAAATATGACAAAGCATCTCCAAATTTAACAAATACCTTTTATAAACCTGCTCTCTGGTGTTTTCTGATTTCTTTCACATGAACTTTATGCCTGAGCTAACTTTTCTATTACGGAATAACTTCCTGTTACCTCTTCTTTCCTCATCTATTCTCCAAGTTTTATCTGTAAACATGTGCCTTCTGCTTTTTTATTTGTGAAGTATTTAATTTTGCAAGCTACTATGGGACAATAGCTTTTATGTGAGTGGCTGCTTGACCCAGCATGGCTTTTTATGCAGAAATTGCATTTTTATACAGCTTTCTGCAGTGCTTTACAGGTAAAAAATTCAGAACAAACTCCAAAGCATTTTGTATCATCTTTTCAGTTTAACTTTTGCACAGCTAAGTTAGTGGAACTTGTATCATAAAATCAAAGAGAACATAGAAGATTATTTTAGTAATGTTTGTGTTGCCCAACTTTTTAAAACTGGGATGTAGAATACGTGATTGCTTCAATAACAAAATGAGCTTTATATAACTCATGACATGGAAAGGATGATCAGCTAAGCTTTGCTTTAGGAATTTTATGCGGAAACTATTATTGAAGTCTAATATATTCCATGTGGTTTATACTCTTTACTAGGTACACTAAATATATTCTTTTAGAAAAACCTGCCAGTGTACTAAGAGTTCACTTTGAATGACTGTTTTTAAAAGGGAGGTTCTTGCTATGGAGGCAACGCTGTTGCAGTTAAGGACGAGGGGGGTGTCCAATGCATTTATAAAGGACTGTGTATGCAATCCAATATGCTGACCTCTACCACTTAAAATAAATATTGCAGTTGCAGAAAATGAGGGATGGTATTTGAGATTTATAAAATTAGGTTGGAGGAAGTATAAAACAGGTTTTGAATGACTTGGAGGGAATACAGATCATCTGGACAACAGAGATTTGGCTACTATAATTTAGAAATGATTGATGCAAACTTTCCTCAAATTTCTTCCCCTAGTAATTTTGCATAAACTTTCCTTATTCTGTCTCTGATCTAATACGTACAGCCATCTACAGGCAAAGATGTATTTAAGAGGCAAAAATGCTTTGGACCTGCTGAACTGAAGCCTGAAAACCAGCAAGTTTAACTTACACAGGAAAGGGAATACCGATTTCTGCCTGTAGTATTTTATGCATAAAGGTATTGCCCCCAAAGTTTGCATATAAATATCTGTATTTGTTTCTGACCTCAGATACAAGAAGAGCTCATCTGGCACGCTCTAATTTCATGCATTATTACAACTAAAATCCTGACAAGTTTATAAATCTGACAAAGCAGCAACTCTTCAGGATTGGAGAAGATTTTTTTTTTTCCCTCTCAACTTTTGTTTGGCTTTTAACAAATAAGTCAATCTCTCTCTTAATATTCCAAACTAAGATCATCTATGCTGACTATGTGGTACAGGTGAACTTTCTTGAGGGAAGAAGGTGCTGCTGTAATAAGTGAGCATTCACACTGGTTAATGTTGCTGATAACAGTATTCTGCAATGATTACCACAACAGTAAACCTGCACACATGTGCTTCCTAGCCAGCACATCCATTTCAAGGGAATGTGTGGGTGCATTTATCATTCACTGAAAGATTCAGAGTGGTTATGCTGATTTACTGTGAAGTGCTGTGACTAACGAATTAGTATACAGAGGTGTTGGTGTTAGGATAGAAGTGGAAGAGAGATGCAATGGCAATTCAAGAAGTGCACTTACATTATTAGCGTTTTCTGCATTTAACAGGGTAGGTCTGCATTCTATAAGCTTCCTTTTCTTCCAGTTGGCATCAAACACTAAATATTAACCTTATCTTTCTGGGGTTTAGGACGATTGACAAATATGTCTCAAATTAAACTGCAGAATGAGGCATCCCTGGCAGCAGTGTCTGGTTATTAATATTGTGAACCTGCACAAGGCTTTCAGGGAGATGCTCCTGCAGGGCTGCATTGTGCTTACAGGGAGAAGATAAACCTGCCACTTCTGAAGAGCTTTTGATCGCTGTGTCCAGCCTTGCAGCTTCCTAAGCACCATCTCTTACAATTTGTCTTTCTGTTCAGCCTGAGGAGTTGGTGCATATTATTATTATGTGTCCTAACGCTGAACAAGTTACAGGCATTTTTGCTGTATCTGCTTGGACTCTTAATCCCCATTTCTGTTTCTTTATAAATAGTAAATGACTTTTCTAGAAAAGCAGGAAAGGGGTAAACTTTTTTTTTTTTTGCCTCAAGCAATGAAGATGCATTCCTACAGCAATGTAGGCATAATTAAGGTCTGAGTTGGGTCTTCAGATAGCTTCCTATCTCACCCTCCTTTTGTGAGACACCATTAATAAACTCTTTATTGCCCTAGAGAGGTGTTGACATTTAATTTCCATCTATTTTTATTTTTTTCCCCACAAAATACAAGAAGTTGGAGGGGAGAGCTGCTAGTTGTATAGCTGAGGAAGCTGAAGCAGGCAAGGCTGGAGTTTTTTAAAGACTTCAACTGGAGTGTTTCCTAGAGAATACTGATGTTGCGCCCAGACAGGAAGGATCCAGAGCCCCTGCAGCCCGCGCCTGCCCGCCTGGCTGGGTGCATGTCCCGGCCTGCCCCCGGGGCCGCCGCCGGCCGGTCTGCCAGCTGCCGCCCCGCGCCGTTGCGGGCACCGCCAGCTCTGTTCTGCCGGTCGGTGCGGAGCGGAGCGGCTGCTGCCGGGCCGGCACCTCGCCCTGCCCTCCTGCCCCGTGGGCAGCCCCACTGCCGGCTCCGGGCAGTCGGCTCAGGCCTGGACTGAGGGCAAGGGGCAGGAGTGAACAGCCGCTCCTCAATGAAGAGGGAGAGCTGAAGAGGCCTCGTAGCTCTTCTCTCAGCAGCCTGATCTGAGGTTACGGCCTGAGCTGTATCAGAGCTGGCCTGACCAGAGGGGCCACAGAGCTGTGTTGGGGGAGGGGGCGGGCAGAGCATGTTGGTGACTCAAGGCCCTGACACCCATCACCCCAAACATGTTCACGGCATGTCAGATGTGTCTGTGCTTGCTACCTGAGGTGCAGCATCGGGGGGGGGGGATGCGTGGGTTGCACTGTCAGGCCAGGGTGCCAGGGTCTGCTAGCAGGGAAGGGGCCAGTGGTACAGCAGTGGATTCGTTGGGCAGTCAGGAGGCTGACAGTGTGCTGCCAGGCTGGGGGCTGGCCTGAGATACAGAACAAGACTTGGGATTCATATAATATAACTATGGTGAAAGTCAGTTCTTAGTGCTTTTAATACTGGTTGGTTCTGTGTGCAGGTGGAACTGCAGCAATGCTGCCCCGATTACTGCTTCTCACTAAAACACAGGCTCCTTTACAGCCAAGGTAGAGGAAGTTAAGGAGCTGAAATGTCAGATGTGAAAAGGGCTGCAGCTAGAAACAGCACTTTCAAAGGGTTGGACATAAGGATGTTGTTTTGCAAATATTTCCAGGACTAGCAGCTGACTTTGAAGGATTACTTAAAAGTCAAGTAAAGTAGTGCAAGGGCAAACTGTCACTCATCGGTTTTCAAATTGAACTAGGCCAAAGAAGACACTTGGCCATGCTGCACTAGAATGGCAAGTAGATGGCAGTAGGACATACCAAAAGTAATGCGCCTCACTGTGCTGTGCTTTGGTTATGTCAGCCTTGTATAAATAGGCCTGCTGGGTCACCAGAAGAGACATGCCTGTGTTTGTGAGCTTCCAAACATTCATTATCTTATAAAGATTCAGCTTAAAGACGATTGTGAAAGTTAACTTTTATAGCTTCTCTGTGGTGTTGTGACTAGTAGAAAAGCCCCCACATGGCTGAGAATCTAGAGGGTGGTGTGGGGAATGTGAGATCCATCAATCTTACTTGACAAATGCTATAGTTCAAAGAAAGATCCACAGTGCATTTGAAAAAATAAGATAAAGTAGAGGCAAGGAAAATGAAATCATCTCGGTTCTTTTATCACATGCGCTATGGGGCCTATTACAAACTTTTCTAACTGTAGTTACCCGTACAGTAAGGAGTCCAATTACCTCAGTCATGGATTGGGCCCAAACAATGATACTTTATCATGAAATTCTTGCACTGGAGTATACAGGTGCTCACATTCCTGCCAATCAATATTTGTAACACAAATGAAGTTCCACCTCAATGGACCAGTCCTTTTGTCTCTGGGTTTGGTTTGAAACACGTGATCTATCTATCCTTTGTCCTCACTACATGCATTGTTATTTAATTGCACAGTGCTTCTATGTGTGTCAGGATTAATATTCATAATGTGCTCCAGGCAAATTACCTAGCCATGTTGCCAAATTGTAATGCCTGCCTTCTTCACCACCATTAAAAATGAATATTGAGTACTCAAGATTTGACTCTCCTGAGCTCCTGCTTTAAAGTAACATGATGAACCACCCGTTTACAAGTGCGAACATTAAGTTTCTGATACACACAAGCATATCAAATGTAGCCACCTCGTTATTTTGTTATTCCCCTGGTACTACCCTTGTCCCTTCGAACCCTATAAAATGCAGGCTGCTTGACCAAGATAATTGCTGTTGAACAATGCTGTTCTATTAACATGCACATCAGCACCACAATCCAGTCCTGCTGGGGCCTTGCTGCAGTGCATACGAGAGGTATGCAGAGCCGCAGAAAACAATCCTTAAAGACAAATTCAGATGCCAGCTTACTTTCTGCCTTTTTCTCTTTTTTTGGTCGAGAACATATCAAAACTCTTCAGTTTACCAAGCAAATATGAAGCCCTCAAGAGTATAAACTAGGGGTCAAAGTAGACTTTCACACTAATACTGTAGAAAGGATTTTCTCTTCTGCAGATTTTCTCGTCCATGCATATTAGAGAACAGACGTTTTTTCCTCTGCCATTGGCAAAGAAATCCACCCTGCTTAATCGTATTATTATCCTGTGACTCAGCAACAGTTATGCTATTGTATCTCAGTATTTTGGTTGACATTGACTGCTTAATCTCCAGCATAAAATTTTAGTAAGGCTGGTAAGGTCAGCCATTCCTAAATGAACAGCTTTTTCTTACAAGTCTGAAACTATCTCTCTTGATGGGGCAAGAGAAAGAGATGGAGCAAGAAAAGAGTTTATTTTAATATCCTTGTAAAGGCCTTCCTCAACTTACGGGTGCCTTGCAAGAGCTTCTCATCACAAATCGTTGATAAGAGCTGTAGTCTGGAAAAATAATCACAGCCTTATTTTTTGTAATTTCTTTCAGATAACAGTAGTCTGTAGTATTAAACAGTTGCATATTCATGTCAGTATGTTAAAGACATTTTAAAAAGCACAGATTTAAAAGATCTGTAATCAGGGCTAGAATCAGGAACACCAGTAAACAATTATTCTGCAATAAACAGAGTGTGGTAAAACCTGCACTGGCTTTTACTGCAGGATCTCTCATGCAATTCATAATCAAATGAGAAGATTGATTAGTTATACCAGGATCAGAATAGAGACCTTATAGTGAATAATGGCAAAGAAACTGTATGCTAACATTGTTCTTTCATTCTGATATAGGGAACTAACTGTCTGCTTTATAATTTCTGAATCGCTTAACAATCCTGTTTGTTTTAAACAGTCTTTTGGAACTCACTTACCAAAGACTGGTATCTGTCAAGGACTGGCATTTGTCAAGGACTGATATGTCAGACAAAGAGAGTGAACAACCTGACCTTGCTGCAAGTAAATCATATAGATAACAGGAGCTGCTAGCAGTAACATTATTGTATGCAAGAAGCGACCATTTGGTTAAAACCGGTCTTGCGGTTTGGAGCCCAGTCAACTCAGCTTTCTAGGCCAAAGGTGGAAAGTATACGGTGAAGAAGACTACGAGCCTTCCTCCAAAAGACCCCATCCCACGACTACTGGATGGAAGTGTGCGTGCGGCAAGTGGAGGAGACTTATGATAATGAGTTCCTGGAAAGAATTATAATAGTCACGCCCACGCCGGAACTGTTTGCAATAACCCCACCTATGCTAATGCATATGTGTGTTTAATCCTATGAATATGTGTACCTTTATTGTATAAATTTCTGGTAAAATGTGCTATTGGTGTGCGTGTACTTTGGAGGAGCGATCCCCCACACACCCAGCACTGAATAAACATACCTGCTTTATAACTCTATGAGAGTTGTAGAATTTGATCCGCAGGTCAATTCCATTATGATGTTTAGTTCAAAATGACTACAGTTCATATAAGTTCAGCCAGAAGTAGCAAAAATTTTAAGTGTATAAAGAGCTTTTTTTAATTAGGCACTGATAAAATATGTAGATCTGAGATTTGGACTTTTCAAAGTCCATATAAATGGAACTAGAAGTTTGAAAACAATTCAGTTCAGAAGTTTTGGTCTAGTTCTTTTTTCAGCTGAACTGTAGTCCTCATTTCATCTGAACTGCTTTACCTGTCTTTTTTTGTACTGTACAGTGGAACAGAGTGAAGGCTGAGCCAGGTACTTTAGCTAAAGTATTATACCTTATTATGGATACTTTTGCTTTCTGTTAGTGTACTATTTCTCTTCAAGTTATTTCTCTGTAATCAAACTTGTTAAAAGGTTTTTGACCAAGTTTATGACTAAGAATAGGATGATACACAGAGATACCAGGAAAAATCAAAGCAAATGTAAATTAAGATGGACAAAAAAAGGCATTATTGCTGTCTTCTCCACCCCCAGAAATTGAACAAAAACTGCTTGGTAGAGAGAGCAGCATGAACTGAGTGCCTAAATAAAGGCAAAGCTTTACAAGATGCTTGCAAAGTTCAAGGCTATAGTAAACACTTTAAAGACTATAGTTTCTTAGTTCCTGTTTGTTTAACAGGAAAATCAGTAGCAGCATATTGGGCTCTGGATAGGGAAAAAGAATTTGTGGAACTCAGCAATATTTTTTTAAACACAAATTCACTTACTGGCAACCAAAAAGTGCGAAAAAACACCTGAGTTACAGTTTACATTTATTTAAAAAGCTTATAAGAAATGCAGGGCCCTAAGACTTAAAAGCAATTATTGTTAGAGCTATTTTACTTAATCTAGTTCACTTAATCACAACCAGGAAGAATTACTGATTGTAGCAAACTGCAGTTTGCCAGCACGGTTTTTTCACTTCTACTGAATTTCTGGTAGGCAGTAGTTTCTGTTTTTACTCCATGTATTTCAGCCATTTCAGAGCAGAACACAGAAGGGATTTCCTAGATGATTTATATCACTTCCTTAATACTTTATATAAGCTAATGTAAACTGAGTTTTCTCCGTATTTTCTGTGTGAAGGGTATTCCAAAATGTCAGTAACTTTTGATTGTCTAGAAAACTTCTAGTCTTCTCATAACCAGTGTGTATTAATTTCTTTTTTATCTTGGAGGATCTTCTGTCTTTTACACGTGCTCTTCATTTCCCTTATCATGGTTCCATTTCAGAGCTGTACTGAACTGCCAGCCTATAGCTCCCAGTAATCAGTTTGGCTCTTCCTCCATTTCTAACTGATCGAAGAAATTTCAGGTCATAGTTTCTGAGTGAACAGACTTGTTTATTATACTGTTGAATATCATTGTATTTCTATTACTTCATCCTTTAATGCTGGTTTTTTGTTAGTTTAAGAATTTAGAGTTTCTTCATGGTACTTACAGTGTCCTTAACTCTGTGTGTATATAGGTTGTTTAGGTTTTGGCTAACCTGATCATAAAGTTTCACTGTGAAAGCTGAAAGAGGAACTGTAGGCTACAGTTAGTCCTGTAGCTGGTTTGATAATTCTCAGTAACTCCAAAGCTAAGCCAGGTGGTACTTGCAGGTAGTCACATTTTAAATCACTCAGTTCAGATAGCTGTCAGGAGATGCTGGTCGATGCACATGAACAGATGATGAACAATGAATATTTAGAAATTGTTGTAGACAACAGACAAAGGAAGCTTTGGTTAAAGTTATTTCTCACTGCACGGCAGTTTAGCTCCAAAGTTTATTCTTTAGGCATAGATACATAGTTTGTCTCATGTTTCATTACTGGAATCTGATTTGCATTTCTTACCAAAAAAATAAATAAATGGGACTTACTAATGAAGAGGTAGAGACTTGCTGAAGGGGGGCAGACCTCAGAGGCAAAAAGGCATAGTGAGTCTTGAATTTTATATACTTGCCAAAACCTGAGAGAATGTCATTGATGTTAACTGATCTGCGAGGCTCACTCCGAGGTCAGTCTTAAAATTTTCTGCTGATGGTGTCCATCTAATTTAGTAGAATTATTTGAGTTTTTCATTAACAGGTTTCTAATTATAAGACTTGTCAAAGCAAGGCACATAGCTTTCTCAGGTCATGAGTAGTCAGTTTGTGCATATGGCATAATTCCATCTGCAACGCTGTATGCAGTAATCAGTTTGTCAGAAGAACTGGAAATGATGAGTCCACAAAAATCAGATTCATGTACTGGAAGGTTCTGACTATGTTCCCTTTTATTACCTTTTGTTTTCCCTATCTTTTATATTTTCTTTCATGTGCTAAAATGTTTTGGGTTTTTTTTTTTTGTGATGAGAACACTATCAAAAAAGATGTAATTTATTCAAACTGAAATTCTTAGTTTACAAATTATTTGTATTATAATAGTTGCATGCTAGAGGAAATGACGTTGCCAAGAGTAGACTTTCTCATTTAGATGAGCACCATCTGTATAATTAACTATGAAATTGGATGCCCTGCTTGACCCAGATTATCTTCTGGGTTGGGAAAAATTATTTGAAATGTTACTGAAGATTCAACATTTCTTGTATCAAGATTGAAAAATAATACGTTAACAGTTCTTATTTGATTAGATACAGCTAATTGCTTCTGTAATTTGTGAAGCTATTAAATAAAAAACCAACTTTGTATGACATGTACTGTATAGCTGCATAGGATTAGGTAACAGGTGATGGTTTGCCCTTGATTAATAAAACTAATGCAATTTGAATCTCTTTCTGATATTCTCTCAGCATTTGATATTTTGTATGAATAAACACTGAAATTGAAACTACATGTCAGTCTGGACGTCATAGGTACTTAGCTGCTAGGTGTCTCATAATCATAGACTATTCTCTGGTGCAGGACTTTAGGACCTCATTCCCTCTGAGGTCCACTCTGTCAAGTTATCTTTGATCCAGAAAATGTGATAGTAGAATTTGTCAGAGGTATTCTGGATAATGAATGAATCACTTATCTCCACAGATGGCTTGTAAAATATACTTTATATTGCTATACAATATAAAAACATTTTTCTTTTCCCATTTAGCAGCGTAGAGTAGAAAAGAAAAGTGGCATTGTTAGCACACCTGGACTGTGTTTATTCACAAAAAACACTTTACAAGAAAGCTAGGTCCATAAAAGAAGCTTAAATGAGAAAATTGCCATCTTCCTATTGAGTAAATAAAGCGTTGACTACTTAAGTTTAATCTGCTTTGGAACTGAATATGAGGGCTTTCACAATAGAAATAAACTATAGCGTGTTTTCATCCAGTAGTGCATACGTTTGCAATCATCAGCCAATAAAAATGGAGCAAATGCCATACATTTTTGTCATGTACTTTGTAGAGAGTAATTTGTAATGGAAAGCATACACAAAATACTGAGAATTTATTCTCAGTTGTGGGAAGATATTGAAATAAAGAAAAAAATAGGGAATTTTGCACTGCAATGACTTAAGCACACTTCAGAGGTGTTCTAAAACAGCTTTTCATTTGCTAAGGGTAGACCACAACTTATGTACATCTGGGACAGCTGATCCTCCTGGTTTTTGTCCCTTTGTAGCAAAGGTGTTGACCTGTGGTTCCCTCGATTAATCTTCTTCCATCAGCCTGTCTGTCTCTTTCCTTTCACATGGCAATGTCAATACTTGTATACTAAACACACTCAGTCCCACTCTCCCACTTTCTCTTCTTCCAGCATTTCCACAGGTGGTCTTGCTGCATTGTATGTTCTAGACAAACAATTCTAACTCAAAGATAGAGAAAAAGCTTTCTCTGAGCTGTTAGGGTACGTTTAGTACATAAATAAATCCCCTAAAGTAATTTGAAATCCACAGACCATCTGATCAATACATTGAAAGATTTAAAGATATTTTTTTTTTTTTTAGTGCTATGAATCAACATGAAAAAGATTAAAACGTATTTCTTGGAAATACATATTTTTTTGTTTGTTTTCATAAATTGCACTGTGGCATAATTGGCAGTTATATGACAGTTTAGTGGAAACAGGTGATATTCTTTATCATCTGCTTTTGTGTTGAAAGGATTTTTAAAATAAAGCTGATCTTCTTTCACTATATTGTTTCTAGCCTAAATGTTGAAATAATTCAATTGCAATAATGCGGTTAAAGTAAGAACCATCCCCCAAACTGCTGTCAGACTTAGTAGGGGTTGGATAACAGCATGGTTTATGGAATTTGATCTTTTTATGGAAAAGTTGTGTTTGTGATGAAGCTTTAGAAAAAATTAGCTCTTTTTTCCACACTTCAATTTGAATACCTGTTCATAATTTAATCCAAAATTTCAACTGGAAATCAGGATACATGAACACCTGCAAGTTAATTGTTGTTGTTTAAGTTTGCAAATAAACCACCATGAATTTGAAATGTCAAATCTTGCACAGTAGGATCAGGGCCATTTAAAAATGTTTGGAAATACAATTTTGGAGCTTTGAATATTTTCAATTTAGATTGCCTCTTAAAATAAAAAATTCACAAGACTTCCCGATGAAACAAGCAACTAGTAAATTCCACTGTGTGAATTTAGAAAAAGTTCTAATATGGAAATTTAGAGCGATGGAAAAAATTATAACTGATTAACATTCCAATAAGATCCATAGCTGTATTCTGTAAGGTGTGAAATTCTGTTTTGCTTTGCCCTAAAATAAACTGAAAAATTATGTACAATTGGTCCTGATGTGTGAAGCTAACTAGTCTGTGAAAAGGAATAGAAAACCTTTCATTAATTATGGAATTATTTTGACAAGGTAGAAAAATATAGCTGATGCAACTTAAAGAATGAAAAAAACCCCAAAAAACAAAACAAAAAACAACCATGTTTCAGATACTTTTGAAATAATTTTTAATACGTCTACTCCAGGAGTCTTAAATCCTTCTTGGATTAATATTTACCTTGATTTTAAAAAAAAAAACAACACACAAAAACACAAAAAAGCCACCCCACAACAACTTATAGTGAGTGTAGGAATAGACTCCTGGGAGTTACATAAAATATTATTGGAGAAGTGTATTAGGTGCAACTTTAGTCATAGAAAATGGCACTTTAGACAGTATAGTCTTTCAAGATTTTTTTCTTTAGTTCTGAAAAGTGAAGAATCTGATGAAAGGCAAAAGAATGCTGTTCACCATGGATGTATCACAGAAAAATTAATGGATGAGTTATGAGGTTACAGTGTGAATAAAAGTACCGGTTCTGAATGATAGAGGAACACAAAGACTTAGAAAAGTAAGTACTTAAATTTGTAATACATGAGCTTTGTACCTAGAACATCCCTTAATTTCCTCCTTGATGGCTTACAATTAGTGGCCAGATAGTTTAGTTTACTCCTCTGCAACCACCTCCTTACTTCAACAATTCAGGCTGTCAAAGGAAAGTCATTAGTAAGTACCGTTGGCTAAATGCAAACAAATGCTTCTTTATGCTGCTTAATGTGTACTTTCAAGCAATTAGAGTGCTCCTGGAATTTTAGGAAAATTTAAATTTTTGGTTAGGTAACAAACAAAAATCTCAGAATAGTATGTGGTTTTCAAGAAGGCCACATCAAAACCTAAATGGATTTTAGATTTACGAAAAAGCAAGTACTTTGGAACATAGATTGACTGGCAGGTTTAGGTTCTGGTATTTGAATATGTTTGCTGGGCTTTGAAATGTAAAGGTGCAGATAAACAGTTCTGGAGTCTGACTTATCTCATGTAAACACGTTTATGGATTTGTGGATAGCTTTTGCACCTCACCAACTCCCAACAGTGGTTTCAATATACGAGTTTGTAGTACACAGATGTCGTATGGAAAGGTCTTTCCCAGGCTCTTCCCACGGTAGCTCCCTGTTGGTTATGAAATGTTGGTTATGAAACTTTTCGTTAACAGTTTACTTCACATGAAGTCTGCTGACTACAAATTTACTACCATGTATTTGCAAATTGCTGCTTACATGTATTCATGTAATCCCTAGGACAGTCGGATCCTGATCGATAGCTGAATCTCCTAAGCAATACAAATAAAAAAGAAAGCTTTTATTCTTCTATTATATATATAAATGTACTATTGAAGACAATATTACAGCATTAAGTGCCATCATGATTATTTGTGTGAGAATCTGAAAGGCATTAACAAGATTTGAATAACATGTCTTACAATATATTTACTGATCAGTGGACTGTTTAAGACCCTATATATTCATACAATGAAAGGGAAAATTGTAGCACTAAAGCAAACTGGATAATTGGGAAGTTTTGGCCATTTGGGGAAGCAAAGCAAAATTGATATTTTTGTCGAAAAAATGCTCTCACAGTTTTGGTACTTATGTTTGGTATTAACTTCAGTATTTAGTCTGGGAACATAAACCAGTGCATCCAGGTAACTGTGTAAGAAACTTGCTGAGATAGCAAATAAAGAACTATGTCTTAGGTATCAAAGAAAACCATACTTCAGTTAAGGTAGAAAAAAATCAGAGAGGAGCCAGTTTTCACTTTAGATTCTGTTGACTGGGTGGTAGTTAAAGGAACAGAACATGGAAAGTACGGCTCTTGTTTGTAAATACATACCAATCTTGATGGAAAGCAAAAGAATGGGATCCACTGATTCATATGCTAAGTATCTAAGAAAATAAAAAAGTAAAGAAGAAAATATGTTTTAAGAAAATAATAAAAAAGGAGCTAAACTTTAAGGTCTTTAGGTCTCCCTGGGGAAGGTGTGTCCTTATGTAACTGAAGTGCTTTCAGCAATTTCTATATCAAGACTACTTACAGCAAATTAGTCTAAAAAATGATTCTGTACTTAATGGTAACCTAAGATAAGGATAGAATAAGTAACAGAATAAGTACAATTATTCAACGCCTGAAATACTTTAGAAAGTATCTTTAAAAAATGCACGTAATATCTGCTAGAAAACTCATATAATGAATAAGCTTGGGGGAATCATGGTCAGAACCCAATTGAATTAAATGACGAGAATTTTCAGTCCATGTGATTCACTGTTAGGTCTGCCTTCCTAGTGAGCTTTTATGTGATAAAAGTGAGAGATATTCTACAGTAAACAGAATTTACTTTTATTCGTCAACTGGGTCAGTTCTTGGCTACAGGCAAAATGCGTTGCTGTTGACTGCACTGCATTGCTGTTGTACAGGGGAAACTACAGGTTATTACAAATTGTTATATAGGCCTTTGACAGTGATCCGTGCTTCCTGCCTTATGAGTTTGTAAGCTACATCTAGGAAATAACCAAAAGTTACTTCTTACTGGGTGGCAAATGATCATCAAAGGAACTTGTGATACTCTTGAGAAACAGGTAGGGGAGGGTGTGCAGTCAGGTTCCCAAACAGAAATTGGCTTACTCATAGATAAGGAAAATTCACATGAGAAAAGAAGATTGAAACAAGGATTTTATTTATCTGGGATGGATAGAGAATGCAGAGTCGGGGCAGGGGGGGAAGCCTGTTTTGATCTGGGAGGCTGGGTCAAGTGTAGAAGAAGTGTTTAAGACTTGTGAAATTAATATGCAAACTGAAAGGGCATAAAATACAGTGAAAACATTGTATGGATCATAGCAGGCACTGGTACTTCTTCATAGGAAGGTGCTAATATTTCAAGATATCTAGGTTCTAGACTAGTAGTTCTTCCACACTAGTAGTTTGATTTTTTGTCTACCAAAGCTTTTCTGAGGCCAAAAGACTCATGATGTCAAAAAGTGTTAAAAATCAACAAAATTGAGCTACTGTGATTGCCTGCTCTGAAACCATAGCAACAGGAATAGAAAGTCCCTCAAACAAAAAGCCCATAAACATAAATAATCCAATCCTGAAGTTAGGCATTGTTCCAAGTGGAGCCCCAACAGAACAGAAAGTTAAAGTTTTATTTTATTATATATATAAATGTACTATTGAAGACAATATTACAGCCTAGTGGTAGCTGATGGGTTGAACGTATAACCTCTCATTACCTTAGATAATTTTAATACTAAAAATCACACCTCTAGGGGGAGATTTTCTATGTGAATATAAGATCACCTTAGTATAATGAGCCAGACAAAAACTGGGACATGCGCAAATGAGTTTTTGTTACATAATTACAAGTGACCCATCAGCTCTTTTGATGTGTTTTTCCTTCGTTACCTTTTTGTATAAAAGACCCTATGTGTTTCCTAACAGGCGTGCTGGCTATGTTAGCTGCTTAGCACCTGCTTCTGCAGAATTGAAATAAAGACAAATATCTCGACTCAGTGTGTTGGTTGGCTCTTGCACACCAGGTGAAGAACCCTTATTTTTAAGGACAACATTCAGAGTATTGTATCCATAGAGCAGCATATTTAGTCTGGTGGAAGTCAAAAAAACCCAGTTTTAAAGCAAGGATAATTTTGGGATGGGTAGGGTGGAGGTGTTGTCTTTCGACAAGTCTGAATTTCACTAATGGTATTTCCCCATCTGGTCACATATGTGACACAAAGTTCTGACTGGATACAAGGAGAAACTTTTTCCTCATGAGGGCAGTCAAGTAATGGAGCAGGTTGCCTGAAGAGGTTTTGCACTCTCCAGCCTTGCAAGACCAGACTGGATAAAGCCCTGAGCAACGTGGTCTGACCTCAGAGCTCCCTCTGCTTTGAGCATGCAGTTGGAGTAGAGACCTCCTGAGGTCTCTTCCAACCTGATCCTGTGAAACTCAGTTAAAAATATATCTCTTTCTAGTCTGTAAATGAAGCTTGACAAAGGAAGAATTTGTGAATTGTTGTAGTGGATTCTTAATTGTTGGGTACTTTCAAATGAGGACTTGATTTTCATCTAAAAGTCCCTCTAGTTTACATGAATGTGATTTCAGGGAACTTTTATGGTCTATTTTATAATGAGGTTAGGCTAAATGATTGTAATATCCTTTGTAACTCTATAAATGCCTGTTATTCCCATTGAATGCTTTTCTTCTAGAGTGGCTTTTTGTAACTTTGATTCTTGATTTCCCAAAGACATTTCAGTCTCCAGGTATTTTATTATATGCAGAAGGCACATTACTATCTGCTCTTTATTCTGTGTACAGTTTGATAGAGACTAGGGAACAACTCACATGGAAAATGCACAGAAATTTTACTGAAGCCAGTTGAATACAAATAATTCTCATTTGTGTTTTGCTCTTCTGTATTTAAATTTACTACAATGAGAAATGAAAATGTGACTAGTGGGGTGTGAAAGTTAGGGAAATGGTGTTTCAAACCAACCAATTAAGTTAAAGGACTTAGAGCATCTGCATGAAAAGGCACCCTTTATATTCACTGGGGATTTTAATATGAAATAAAGAACGCTCCTTGCTTGGGAAATAGCCTAACTCGATAGAATTATGAAATGAACTTGGGAGCAAACTAAACTAAAAACATGATTCAGACTAAAATGTTAATGATGTATTAACAAGCCTTAGAAGGATTCTTGGAGGAAAATTATAATCCAGATGTTAGAGAGAAAACATGATCCAACAGATACAGAACTTGTCTGGCCAATGGGATGGATGTAGGAATGCATTTAGTTTTGCCTCTATCTGCAATGTTAATGAGGCCTTTCTCCTGTCTTTCCTCTGTTACAGGCTTCTGGTAAAACAGTCTAGAAAGCTGTGTGTCTGTGCCATGTCAAGCACGATTGGTATTTTAATGTAATGCCAGTAGTAGTGTAGAATGAGACAACGGAATGATCTCACAATGGAATAGTTCAGAGAAATTGGGAAAAATTTGAGGGGTCTCCAGAGGTTCAGGAACAACTTGCTAATGTCTTGCTACTGACCAAAAATAATCTGTGTATTACAAACCCATCGTCTGTGTTAGCAATTCCTGAAAGAGTCAAAGTAATTTCATATGCAACTGTCCAGTCTCACAAGATCCTCAGTTTTGTAGTTGATGTTTGATACCCCATGAAGATGAGCTGATACCTCTGTTTAGGATTGCTCTCTAGAGGACAGAATGACTACAGTTTAACTGCTGTGAATAACATTTAAGTCAAGGCAGCCTTTAAAGTAAAAGCAAAAATGAATTTATTTTACTCCAGTGAAAAACTTACTAAAGCAGTTATGTTTAAAGACTGTGATATGGAGGAATAAACAAATACTTACAGCTTTATGGCAGCTTGTAGCTTTTACTTTAAGATGTTTCCTCAGTTCCTTTCCATTACCTGATTGTCAAATTAAGGTAGCTATAAAGATATTTCACACAGCGCTTCTGGGCTGGGATCCATTTATTGCTAAAGCCCCATTTTTAGGCTTATTATCTCCAAAATAAATACCAACTTGAGATGAAATAGTCCTTTTTACATCCCTTTTTCTTAGCTGTGTTTGTTCAGTAGAAACTCACTCTTATGTCCCTGCTGATTGCAACTAATGCAATGGCACCCTGAATTTATCTCCTGCCTGTTAAGTTTGAGTTCAGTCTGGTACAACTTCCGTGCTGTCACATATAGATCCCATTGGAATTCCTCACCAGGGCAAGAGAACTTGGTTTAATATGTGATTAATTTGTAAACAAAACTACTTACACAATGAAAACATGAAAGGTTGACTGGGATATCATTTGTATCACATCTGGGTGTATGGCAGTTTATGTACATATGCAATTTAGAAAAAGGTTGACTTCAGAACTTTTATTATAACAAGATATAATTGAGCATAATGCATACAGATCATTTCAAGATATTCACAGGTTCTAGTCCTATTAACAGACTAGCTAATTTGAGGAAAACAAAGTATTAATTAAATTGCTTGCGGGGACTAGGGCTACAGCAGTGGTAAGGAATTACTGTTGCATAATTTCAGTAGCTTTCTCACTAAAGAGAAAGAGCTGGTGCTCTTTCATTATATGTGAAATGAGTAATGAAAAAATTGCACCTCGTCACATGGTTATTGTAAAGAATAATTAATGTTTGTAAACGTGGGCATGTTTGATCGGAAGTTGCAAAGAGAGAAAAATGAACATATGCTGCTTTCCACCATTAACAACTGTTAAATAACACAGAAGATGGTAAAGGTTTTGAAAAAATTGGCCAATTTGGCTGCATTGACTAAGGAAGAAAAATATCTTAAATCTGAGACATGTCTTCAGTACCTTCCTTTCATTAGGAAACCTGGTATTTTTAAGAAATTCAGTTTCATATGACAGAACATTTTCTTAACAACTAAAATGGGAAAGAGCTAAGCTAGCATAGCCTTTGGACTAGAAAGCTGTCCGCACTGAATACTAATATATTCTGTTTTCTGCTTTGCAGTTCTGGTTTTGGAGCTTGGAAAACTGTATGTTTGACTGGCAGATGAAGCATAGTAAGATTCAGTGGAAAAAAAGATGGATGATCCAGTGTGGCTAAATGGAACAAACTTATCACAGTTTGAACACAAACAATTGCAAAAATTACTATAATTGTATTACTTTTGTTCCAGTTTTGATAACAGGACACTATTACCCCTCCTTTGTGCTTTCTTCCAGAGAGTTCCCAAGATAGTTAAAGATCTATTATTTTGGTAAGAATCACTATTGCAGATTTATTATTTGAACTCTTAACTATTTCAGAGTTAGAAAGAATGTAACATCAGCCAACTGATGTAAATTTTCCCTTTCTTTGTGCATATTATATGAAGAGATGTTTTGAAAGCAGAAAAGAATCTAGCTGTATGGTCTCAAAAAAGACTGTGCTGATATACTGCTTTATTCTACTGCGTTTATTACACCAGAAGTCATTACCTAGGTCATAAACCCATTGCTAAATATTAACCTCTTTCATTACATATATTATGGTCTTACTCATACCCTGCTTAAGAGTGCCTATTACCTCTGACCAGTCCCATTTCTTTTCTAGAAATCATGGTGATATCTAGGAGGTTATGAAGGTTAAATTCTTTTATTCATCAGAAAGTCAATTTCCATTTAGAAGGTATAACATCTGTTGTTATAACATAAAGTAATTTATCTTTAAAGGATGTCATCTGTCATTGTTAGCTTTCTGGCAACTGTAGTACTACCAGCTATAAAGAATAAAATTGCTCTAATGGAAGAAACTGAACATTCCAGTATAGCAAACATCAGAATAGGTGCTGAGCAGATAGAAAAAATTCAGACAAGGCTAATTTTAATTAACACAATGGATACATTTAGTAGATCAATTTTTACCTGAGTTTTCCTGGGATCATGTACTGCACAGAGGCTTTGTTTGTTCTGGTATATATCGAATTATATTTGCTACTCAACTGTAGAATCTATAAATTAGTCCAAAATCATTATCAAAACTTTAAAAATCCACCACCCCCACTCCAAAAAAAAGGTAATTTGACTTAGTTCTCAAACAAACTAGGAGAAAATATCATGTCATACTTGGCTATTCTCAATCTATTCGTTACCATCTATGGGGAATATATTTTATGCAAAACATAAAATAATTCATTAGAATTGGTTAACATTAAAATTGCAGCTCAGTTGGATACTCTCCAAGGGTGTCCTGCTCCTTGCTTTCTTTTTTGCCTTATGCAGCACTTGACACTACAAAAAAGTAGGGAACAGGGTAACACTGTAATAGGTAGGGAAATAGCTATCATGTGTATGCTTTTATGTTATGCTTTTATCACTAAAACGGGAAAGAACTGAAGTCTTTATGCACCTGTTTGGCAAAGTTTCTAAACTTTCTAGAATCCTAGAAAAGATCTAACAAAAAATTTCTTAGATGGTTTTCAAAATACTCACACTAATTCTGGACATTTTCAGAAAAGAATCTCTATCCCTTGAAAGGTCTAGATATATCTTAGATATGTGGGAACATGAATTCATCAGGCAAATCTTGTAATGTGCAATCAATAATCAAAATGAGGTGGTTGCTGTGGTTGGAACTACAGGGTTTGCCCCTCCATTTCTTAGAGGGATTTTGAAACCTCAGATTCATATACAGCCTTATTACAGAATGGAAACATAAAACATACCAGACTCTGGAATTATACTAACAGTAATGAAACTTTGAGAAAGTACCACTCTTTTTTTCTGAGAATAATTTTACTTTTATGCCATTAAAATAAGGGAAGAGAGCTTTCAAATGTGAATAAATTCAAAGGTCATATTCCATCCCACCCCCAAAACCCAAGTGCCCTTTTCTGCTGTCTGTTGACTTTTAAGTTCTTGTCATTTCTCTTGGCAAATTCCATTTCAAATTCAGTTTCTGTTTTGCACAGCATAAAAAAAATTTCCATGTGCTCTGTGGCATAATGAAGCATTATTGTAGTTCTGACTTCCTATTACAGGACTGAAAGTAGATTTAGCCAAGGCAAGAAGGCAGAGGTCGTTATCATCTGACAGTTGCTAAAGGTCACAAATGACAGGACCATAGGCATTCTTTTCATTAGAATAACATCACAGTTAACAAACTAGAAACTGCTTTATTTTAGTGCTTGAAAGAAATATGAAATTCAGGTGTATAATATCTTAAGGATAAGAAACAAGGTAGTTAATAGATATATGGGAGGGTGTGGTTTTATGTATGCATGTAGATCAAGACTTTTGTTTAGCAGAACACTGAAGTGACTGCTTAATTCTAAAACATGCTAAATTCTCATACAAACTTTCTCAAGTTAGTTGCTTCCCTAAAATTTTAGCCTGTGTTCAAGTGTTGCTGAAACATAGGCTAAATTTTTGTACCTTTTCCTGGAGCATTCTCTATGGTGTGGTGCACTGTTTATTAAAAGCAGGATTATTATTACAGGCATTTAAAATATTTATTTAAATCTTTCACATAGATATCTCTTGCCTCAGAAAGATTTGTCTTTGGGACCTTAATAGAAAACATGTAGATCAAATCAACTGCTTTATTTAAATGTCACAAAGAGTATTCTGATACTTGTGAGAGTTTTTTTCTCTGTATTTTAATTGTGAAATTCATCAGAACTAACACTTTCATGTAAATAACATAAAGGCACAAACTGGCATATACTGAGAAAAGGTAGTCATTGAAAATCTAAACAAAATAAAAAAGCCAGTACCTACTGAATTATTTTTTCATTTATGGTTTTCTTCTGTCTATCTGGTAACATCAAATCATCTTTTCAGAAAAGTTAATCAACATCTTTGTGATACTTTTTCTTCCTAACTCTTGATTCTGCACTTTTCTATTCTCGATTTTGGCTTTGACTTCTTTAAAAAGAGAAAATATTTTTTAAGGGTAACGCTTCCTACGTACTATAACAAATAAGAACAACTCTTTTAGGGAGAGTTGGTTTTGATTTATATCTCAAGAACAAATTTAGAGGAAAATCATGTCCTAAAAATGGGTAACAATGTTATATATATAATTTTATAACTGTGTCATGTTAGATCATGATTGTAGTGTACACAAAGTTAAATATAAACAGATTGAAGACTTGCAGATAGGAGTGCTACTAGTTTTAGGTGGAGATATATTATACTTGACAAAGTGAGACAGAGGCCACTCGATGGACGTAGCTCTTGGACAGCCCTTAAACAGCACTTGCTTAAACTTTTTCCTGTGTAGCTCCAGGACTTTGATTCAACAAAGCTCTGCCTACCTGCACTGTCTTTAGCTTGCAATTGAAAAATCTTGATTGACTTCTGAACTTCTCTAACAAAATCCAAAATGTTCACCTTCCTTCCCCTCTTTTCTAGTCCAGATTCCCCCTACTGCTTTCCTGCAGGCCAAGCCTCCTGTAAAATATCCTATCCTTGACAAACATCATCAGTTATTACTTAGTGTGTTGTTACAGGATACCTTTCTAACTGTTGCAAATACTGTTGATATTTTTATAATTACCTTGAAAGTGTTAAGCTTATATTTCTGTTAAAAAAGTACTCCCAAAAAGCAGTTGAATAGCCCATGGCATGTGGGACACTGTTGTGAATGAGATTTAGGATCCTACAGACTATGCCAATTTGTGGCAAAAGAAAGATTATGGATCCTATGCAACTTTGAGGTAGCAGCAATTTAAGATTTATTAACACAGGATTAGGTTATATGATTTTTAACAATACTTAATCATCAGCCAGTTATCAGAGTGATTTAGTAAAATTTCCTATAATCAACACAGTGACTTAGTTAAAGATTCGAGAGTGGCAACGTTCACATGAGGCTTACGACAGTTTCCTGAATCAAATAACATACACACACACAGATGCACACACCCACACAGATATAGAGGTTAGCCTATGTAATCAAGATGTTTCTCTTTCTGCAAATCATAGTAAATTATAGGTCCTAAACAATCTTTGAACCTTGAGAAATCTAATTGTAGTGAATTACTCAGTCTTCTCTTTTGTCAGCGTTTGTCTGCAGGTGATTTTTGAAACTTTCTCCTTCATTGGTATCGGTCGGTGGACTATCTTTGGAGCATCACGAAATCTATCCTGAGAGGCTTCCCAGCTCAGGTGGAGATACTGGGTCACTACCTGCTGCAATCCCAGAGAGCTCAAAGCGTCTCACGGATTGTGAGATGATTGATTTTGGTCAGTGTTTTTTCCATTTTGGCCACAATTCTTGTCAGGTAATTCTGGTACCTTCCAGATCAGGCAGCAGGAGTTTCAGGTATGGTTGGGGAGTGCCTAATCATCCCAGCTCACTGCACTTGTAACCAAGATAATAAAGTGCCAGAGTATCCCAGCACACTGCACTTGTAGCCAAGAACAGAACAGAGTGTTGGCTTCCCCTGGCGTTGCAATATGGCCCAGGGAGTCCGCACCACCACAGATGCTGACATGACTCCCCACAGAAGGTACAGAATTGATTATGATGGGATTTTAATTACACTTCAGCTAGCAACTCTCTGAATCTCCACTAAAACTGAAATTGAGTCCTCACTGAGTAGGGTGAAACTTCAGCTATTAAAAATTGCATAACCACAATCTCTTTCCCTTCCTTTAAATGAAAATTGGTTTAATACTGATAAATTGAATGATTTTGAAGATTTTGTTCTGTAATCTATTACATTATTGGAAGTAGCACAAGTGGCCTATATTTCCCCACTACCCTACTTCTCCACTGCCCTTTTTTTGGCCTTACTGAACTAAGGATGTGATGTCAATTCCTCAGCTAGTTGGCCAAGAGAGCGTGCTGGCTTTTGGTTACCAAAGGATTAAGACTTCTGCAGCACAGCAACCACTTGAAAGCCAATTAAAATGTTTTCCTGTGCCTGCTTTTCCTAAAATGACCTTATCTTTCTACTGTGACCAGACCTGCTCTGAATCGATGTATCTTTGTTTCAGGGAGGATTGAGGTTTCTTTTTGTTTGTTTGTTTTTAATTTTTTCCCCAGTATGTTGAATTAAAACATATCTTGTGTAAGACATATGTCTTATGTAAAGGCAGACACATCTGTCTTTTCTAAATGGATGCTCAGAATGCTTCTTTTTAAAAAGGATGTGACATCTTCTATCTCCCTCTTCCTCCACCCCGCAACCCCGCCATGTTCTCCAAAACTATTTGCCAACACTGAACTCAGATTGGCAGAGCTACTACTAATCACAAATAAGTTTTTCTTATAAGGACCTGTCCTGATATATCTTAGCTTTTGTTAATTTTTCAAGGAAAATATTTCATTTAAATATGTGTAGACACCTTCTCCTAAGTTAGACGTGATCTTTCTGTAAACTAAGGCTAAGTTTGCTCGCAGCCTCCAAGTGCCTTTTCTATTCAGAGAAGCTTCCCTGTGCTATACTGTAATACAAAACACTAATGCAATATTTCAGGGTTATCAGACCTCTGACATTTCATTTTGGTTTTGTTTGCTAGACTTTTATTTAAAGTGTTACATTTGATGTGAGGAAAGAGGAAAGAAAGGTCTTCAGGTCTGTTAAAATTCAGAACAGGGAAACCAATAACTACAATCTAATAGAAAAGATTCCACTCTTTCAACATCCAGCTCCATGCTTGTGTATACAGGAAAAGTCCATGTGGATATTATTTCTGTGGCTCTAGGCAATCATGTACTAAATTTCATTTGTGCATCAAAGCATGGGGATGGCAGTCTGGAGTGTTTTGTTTTGTGAGAGTAAGGGAATACAAAATATTTTGAACTAAAATGTACAGTTGTGACAGGATGCTCAGATGGTTTCACAGGAATACTGAACAAGTAATATTTTGGATCTGATGAGATCTGAGGGATTCAACCAGTATCAGTGCTAAGAGGAATTATTTTTACTTGTCTTCTCTTCCTGTAGCAATGATCAGTCAATATTACCAGCAAAGCATAGTCTATTCAGCATAGGCTGAATGCAGAACATTCTGTTCAGTTGTGTCAGTCTTCCTAGATCTGAACTAAGAAAGAGCTGGAATAATTTCTAATTACATATTTAACCTTTGGCAGAATGAAGATGGAATTGTAAAGCAGGCCATGTAAAGATCTTTACTGAAAGTTAATTGCCTGTACTGTATTACTTCCTGTTTTACCATACCTTACAGAGCTAACTTAAAATCTTAAAGGACTGATGAACAAATATAATGGTTTGGACAGCAGAGAAGCTTATTCAGTTTCTCTTCATTTAGTGAGGACAATTAAGCAGACTTGGTCTTCCTTATGCCTGCTGTTTCACAGTGGCAGTAACTGAGAAACTTTCTGACATTTGCTCAGCCCCATGGTTAAAGGAGAGCTAATGCTGTATCCAGACTAATGTTCCTTCAGATTTTATCTGGAGAGGTAACCATTGTTATGGTATGGCTGTAGATCACTATAGCCCATTTAGCATTCAAATGTGAAGATCTCTAGAAGTTACTAGGCTAATACTGTGATGGTTTGATGTATACCTCTGTTGACTTTAACAATGAGTGCTTGTTCATTGCAGTGTTACACTTTATATATTGTCAAGTAATTTAATATTTCCATTACCTAACTCAGGGATTTTGATATATAATCTCTGATGTCCATGAGAGATAATTAAGAAAAGCAAATCTACTGCTAATCTTGGGTAGAATTCTGCTTGTTACACCAATTTAAACATGGCAGGAGTACATTATTATGGGTTGAGTTTTTTCTTGTGTAAACCGACAGAATCAGGATCTGACACCTTTAATGATTTATCATTTTCCAGAGAATTTTCAACTGTAATTTCTGGTGACCCTTTTCTGCATAACTGAAAATTTGATTTAGGTGAATCAATAAGAGATCTGCCTAGGACATTCAGGTGTCTGCCCAGTCTAACAAAGCTCTCAGATTAAAGAATTTCGGCCCTTGCAAAAAGTAATTTCCTTTTTAAGACTGGGATAAAAGTGATTGATTCAAGATGAAATTACTGTAGCTTATTTGAATAAATGTCAATCATGGGTCTGGAATATTTTTTTGAGATTAAAAACTTTATTCAGCAGAATATAGCCACTGAAAAAACTATCCCACTGCTGAAGCTCAAAAAATTAGATATTTGATCAAGCAAAGAAAAACATTCAAAAATGTACACACTGTTGAGCAATATAACACGCTGTCACAGATACCAGTACAGAACATCAATTCTGAGAAAGGTGGTAGCTCATAGAAAAATTAAACTCTGAAACCACTAGTAATAATGTCAGATTGCTATAGTGAAGTTTGATTATCTTTAATAGTTGCTAGACACCAAGCATGAAATGATGTTGGCTACAGCCTGGGCTCAGCGATTTATTCCATTTGTCATAAATTATAAATATGAGAGTGTGGGGGGTAGTCCAGTATGACCAAATTACTGGAGATAGCTTAGTTAGGAGACGATACTGAAAAGGGAATTAGATGTATAATGCTTCAGGTAGGTGAGGGCTTTAAGGCAATATGATTTGTAAATTAAAGCTAATTTAATGAAATGGAAGACCCTTTGTAAGGGCTCTTAAGTCCGCAAGCACTTGCTGAAAAAAGAAATAGCACTCAGTATATACTCCTTGTTGGTAAGAACAAGGTCCAGCATAGCACGTCTCCTTGTTGACTCCTCTATCATTTGGAGAGAGAAGTTATCATGGATGCATTCCAGGAACCTGCTGGATTGCTTATGCCCTGCTGTGTTGTCCCTCCAACAGAGGGGCTGCTAGGGAATGCGAAGCTCAAGGGCAGCCTTGGCTGCAGTGATCATGAGATGGTGGAGTTCAAGATCCTTAGGGCAGCGAGGAGGGCGCACAACAATCTCACTGGCCTGGGCTTCAGGAGGGCAGAATTAGGTGATGACTTGCATATATGCAATAATTTGCCATATATGCTTTTCTTGGAGTTGCAGGGCCTTCCAGGAGAGAATGCTTTTAAGAGTCATCTTGGTGGGTGTCTGCCCCAAGGATAGTATAAGTCTTCTCTGATGGTGTAGGACTAGCTGTTTCAGTGTTTTCTGTCTTTGCTGGTTGGGCTGCTTGGTTATGTTTGTGTATCACTATTGATCTGTTCCTTGTTGGGTCTTTGTTTATTTTGATTATCCTTTAGACAGATAATCTCATGCTTATCATCTATCACTAAAAATTATTATTCACTCACCTCTATAAGTAAATAGTGTTTATGTTTTCATAACATGTCTAGAGATTGAGAAGTGGATAAACAGGCAGGAAAGAGGAAAAAAGATTCCAGATATTCTGGCAAATTTATTCGAAGTGATCTTTGAACCACATGAAATAATCAACAAGCTCTTTTACCACTTCTAGTTTTATTATTGAAATGGTGGATCCTTTAAAATTACTAGACTAACTTTATCTTTAGAATAATTTTTGCAAGAATGCAGTTAAGGACATAAAACTAGATGGCCCTCCCTGGATCACTGCATCCTGTTAACACAGGTAAGCATTCAACAGAGGCCTAGTTTAAAAGGTTCTGTAGAGGATTTATTTCACATCCTGGAGCACATGCCAGAAAACTGGAAAGCCTACAGTTAAATGGCAAGCACCATTTCTTGGTGGATCTATTGATCAATAACCCTATGTTCTGATAACAGTGAAGAATGTGTTCAGTAAGATTTGCAGTCCTAGAAAGTAGGTTAGCCACAGATTATAGGAAAGAACTCCTCTCTCCCCTTCCCCTCCCCCTTCCCCCCCCAAGAAAAAACCACCCCACACACATCAACAGCTTCCTGCCAAAGTAATTGGGAAATGTCCCTCCTGAGTTAACTGTGGCACAAACTATGTACTCTAGATATTTTAATAATGTTTAATAATGCTAAGTCAATCAATCTGCATACTAAATGCTACTTTAAACTTGACTCAAGTCATCTCTTTGGACCTGTTATGCCAACAAGAGGCTGTACTTTTTCCAAACCTCATCATGGCCCATGCCACTAAGGAAATGTGAGGGAGGGAATTTATTCACTGTTTTAAGGAAAACATGCAAACATTCCAGACATCTTCAAGTATTATACACCATAATGGACTGTAGTTGGAAAAGAAACTGGGGACATTTTTCCAAACAATATCAACATTTCTCATGACAACACAATAGTTAACTGGTTACTATAGGGTAATTACCAGAGAGAAAAGCAACCGTTCCTGAAGCAGCAGTCAGTTTTCTGTGTGATATTAGCAGAAAGTTCATTCCTGCTCTCCCAGGTAGGCTTCACTTTGTGCTGTACTGCTGAGAAGCCTGCACCCTGCTCTTGAGACTTAAATTTGCTCAAAACTTTCTCTGCAAAGTCCCAAAAAGGCTTAAAGCTCTTGTTGCCAAATAGCACATCATTTGCCATATATGCTCCAAAGAGATATGCGAAGTAATTAAGCTGCCTTAAAAGTGAATATGTACTTCCATAATGCAGCCTTTTGCCTTTTCTAAGGCTTCATTTTGGACTCAATCCACTGTTAGGCATGGCGCTCGCATGACACTGAATCCAAGATGCTGTATCTATCAGTCATTAGCAATAGTTTTTTAAAAGCAAATGAAGCAAATATTTTTCAAATAGGTTAGCTATTTGGTGCAAAGAAATATCTTCAGCTTTCTCAAACTCGTTTTTTTGTTTGTGTTGTTTAGCTATTGTTTAACAACAGACTGTCTGGGTCTTTACATATTAACTGGTCAGACAGAAACATTCATTTTGTGAAGACTGTTAGTTAAGTACTGGTTGTAATAACCTTGGAAAAGCAACTCTGATACTCTTCTTTCTGGTTCTACTCTGATTTCTTTGTGCTCAGACAACCTTGATACTCATAAATCTAGTAGATTCCAAGACCATATGAATAAATAAGATTTGGCAGGCTGTCACCTGGAAGAGACATGATTATTTTTATTCCTTTGCTCTGTTTCTGCCAGAGCTTGACCTTGAGTTTGTAGGTGGTTTGGGATGCTGTTTACTGAGTGTATGTGACTTAAAACAGACAATATGGAGCTTAAGGTGAATTCAAACCAAATTTGATATTAGTTTATCTAACAGGTTCCCCAAACACTTAAAATTCCTAGCATTCTGATCCATGCCAAAATAAGTGGTTTTAAAGGGTTTTATTCCAGGTTTTGTTGCACAGAATATGTGACATAGTGGAGAAGGGAAATCAAGGAGAACTTTCCTCTTTCTTTTTGCCAGAGAATGACTCTGTGTTTAAGGACAAACTTTGAGTCCAAGTTTTGATAGTTGTTGAAAGAAAATGATACTTGAAGACAAAATACTGTATTACGGGTTCTCATATCCAGTGGAGAGTAAATGATTGACCTAAATGGGACTGGCAGTATCATAGCTAGATTTCACACTGAACTGAAAATGGTGACACAGGCAAGGGGCAGAAGGAAGAAGAAACATCTGCAGTGATAGGGAAGGTAGAATCGCGGCTTCTGACATAAGAAAGTATAAGGATGCTTTGGGATACTTTCCCTAGATTGTGAATGTGAGAAAGAAGGGAGTAGATAACCAGGTGATGTTCTCTGTCTTACTTGCTTACACAACTGAGGAACATGTAGTAATTAAACCCTCTTCTTCTGGGGAGAGAAAAGCTACTTAGGCAGTGGTATGTGCCTCTGGCAAATCTTTCTAAAGCTTTATTCCTAAGTATACAAACACAGAAGCTACCTGTATAATCTTTACTTTCAGTTGAAGAATCATATTAGAAACAGTTGAGAGCAGCTTCTCCAATCTGTTTGCTCTCCTTTCTGCAGACTTGCCTTTTTTACCCCCTCAGAGTTACTTCATATAAAATGCTAATTGAGCATTATACATGCTATGTTTAGGTCTCTTCAAACTTGATGCCATTAATAGAACAGTGTGAATTGCATAGAATGACCAAACTACTGGAACTAGAAGCATAACTGTGGCCATGGATAAACCCATAATTCCAAACAGCACTTTCTGTATATTGAAGATCTTTCTGTAGATTGGTAAAAGACAGCTTTAGAAAGCTCATTCACAGCCACATTTTCCTTTGGCTCTGCTCTAGTCTTCAGGAAGAGCTTCTAGCCAAGAACTCTTGACCCCTGTTGCTGCTGTGATGGCACTTTTGAAAGCTTAATTCAAGCCTTTGGTGTCACTGGGTCCACTGAAGTTAATTATGGGCAACTACTGTGTGAAAAAAGACAGTCTCCTTCCTTGTTTCGGCATAACATTTATTGGCCTCCTGGGATGAGGAAAGATCATGGTGGCATATTCGGGTCACTCCAGTGACATAGCAGCTGTAAGCTTAACTTTTAAAAGTTTGATTTCACCTATGAGTTTTTATTGGCAATTGACAGTAGCTAAAAAATATGATTAAGTTCTCACCCTCTGCCAGCTTGTCTTCTTTAATTTATACTTATTGAGATAAGTCGACAGCAGTTTAAATTCCAAAAAATGTGCTGGCTTGGAATATTACACATGGTTCACTTAGAAGTGACCTAGTTCTGAAAGACTCTAATAATTTTGTATGCAATGCTAATATCCTCTCTTCTGTCCCAAATAGTTTTGTAGAGATTGTTTTTGTAAGGAGGATATACAACTATGTGTATATTATGACCTAGGTTTCACAGCACTCTGCCAATAAAAATGTAAAATTCCTCATTTAAAAAACAACAACAACCCCCCCCCCCCCAAAACCAAACCAAACCAAAACAAAATGTTGCATCTTTTTTCTTGATGGGAAACTATTTTTGGTACAGTGCCAAACATTTTGCAGCCCCCACTTCCAAGGCACTTGGTCCAATTCTTTTTACAATAGGTGATTTATTTGTAACCGTTTATTTCTAAGACAGTGAGAATGAGGAGAGCAAATACAATTAGTAAAATTCAGCTCTAATCAATAGAACCCACACATACGAATAGAAGTGCACTAATTTCTGCAGGGTAGCCTTAAGTCATACAGCAGATGTTGTTTATATACTGTCAGTGAACAAATAGCAATAAGTTCTTTGAAAAATAGGTGCGTTCTGTACTAGTCTATCAAAGAAGTCAAGAATGTGAAGGTGAGATGAATAGGAAAGCTGGGCAGAGTGGGTATGAAGAATGAACATATTTCTTCTTGAGTCTACTTGATATATTGTTTCTTGTTACTTTGCAGGCTTTGTTGTCTTTCTTTTCTCGGAGAGACTGAAAGCAGGGAGGGAGAGGAATCACTAATTATTAAATGGGAGTTGGCTGGTGGAAAGTATGACCCTTGGTCTTTTGAAGAGAAGAGGAACTAGAGAGATGAAGGGACATTACATAGAAAAAACAGTAATTTAAGCCTCCAATGAAGGTACAGGTTAGGCTTGGATTCTCCAGAAGGCTGCGAAATCGAGGATTTCACCACGTAAAACTAGGTAGGGAAAAGGTCTTTCATAGGATATTGTTTGTTTCATTTTTAAGGCAGAATCATAGGCTGTAGACACTACTCACCAATAATTCCTCTGTCTAACTTAACCTTCAATTAGAAATCCTAGCAAATTAAGTGAAAATGCTTAATAAAATTGTAATAGAATTTATGGCAATCAGATGAAGAGTGTGTATATACTTGCATTCATCATGAAGATAATTCTCAGTGCAACCAGTGAAAGATGGATGTAAAACCTAGAGGATAAAGCAAATGGGCCTGTGGGTATAGAGCTGTATAGTATTTTTATTGAGGAATCTATGGATTGGGTTTCCTTTATGGAACAACTGAAATCTAATTGGAGACTAGTTACAACTGCAAAAGAATCCTGCAATTTGCAAAAATCTGTCATCACAGCTGGAGCTAGTAGCCTGCTTAAAAATTGCTCTTGACATGAAACTAATCTGTCACTTTTCTCCCACATGAATTTGGTCCGGAAGACAAATGTAAGAACACTTGCTAACTCAAGTCTTCCTTTCTCCTCATTTAATTTTTCAATATATGATTATTTCAAACTGCTGTACTGTTTTCCAGGTCAGAATGGTATTTGATTCCTTGAGAAAAACAAAAATGACAAATTTTGACCCAGTTCTGCCACTTGGTGACTTGCAGAAGGCATCAGCACTGTTCAAGGTCCAGACTTAAATCTTCTCTCATTCATTGTTCCCCACATAACTGGTAAAAGTAGGAGCTGGAGTCCAATATACAAATATCAAGAACAACCCTTTATCTAAAACTGAAAGTTGTTAGGTACTAGTAAACTATTGAAAAAGTATTTTGCTGCTGTTTGATAAAGTGACTAATGATACCAAGTCCTTCACATCTTGAACTGTTGTCTTGTCTACTCATATTTGTCAATTTTCATCATCATTAGATATTTGTATCCATCTATGGAGACAATGATCACATTCTGTGTTGGTGCTGAGGTAACACTAAAAAGCGAGATGAGCATTGGGCTCTTTTCTATGCACAGTAACATTCTACAGTTTTCATAGAAATTAATATTGTCTTACAAGGAGATATTAATTCCTGTCCTTAAAAAGGGACTCATGAAGTTTTAATACCCTAAATCAAGCTGTGAATAGAAGTCAAGTAATTCCGACGTCACTTGATACGACGATCGTGTGTTTGGTTGGTTATTTTTCAGAGTCCATCTTTCCTTATTTCTGTACATATGGAAGTAAAAATCAAACATGAAGAAAGGGTGAAAAATGTAGTGATATTTTTGGCAAATGTTGTTACAGGAATCTTTTCAAAACTAAGAAAATGGAACCACCTTCTTGCAAAAAAGTCAAAGTAAGACATTTTAGAATCATTAATATGTTTCACTTTAATCTTCAAGATGAAAACTGATCTATTTTTAATCATTTGATCTATGTAAAATAGTAGTATCATGGATGATATTTCTGATGAGCTCTATTCTTCCCTCCCTCTTTTAATGACTTGTCTGGATTTGTCTAATGTAGTTTTGAAGCAGAGTTCCTTTCAGATTAAAGACCTTTCAACAATGTCTCATGGTTTTTAGCAATGCCTTTTTGCTTTTAGCTCTCCCCATACGTATGTTTGATTGCCTCTCTTCTGCCAACAGTCTCAGCTGCTCTTGGGTACAGCCTCTGCTCTGTTCTTCACAGTGTTCACAAATATGCACTATTTGTGAGCTATGCTATTGCACTTCCACGGCAGGCTCACGGAAACTGTATAAAATGCCCTCTGCATATTAGACTAGTAAAATAAATGGTATTTTTTGGTGTGGGTATGGAACCTATATTCTAATATGCTTAAATCCAGAAGCTGCACCTCTGTTTAAAAGTGGATAAAATCTACGTACTGAACCTTACTTGGCAATTATGATTGCAAACAAATTTTGCTGTGCTCTAATATGGAATTTTTTTTAACTGAATCTGATTGACCCCAGTCCCTGAGATTATGATAACTTCCTCTTATGTTAAAGTATGAATTGAGCTGCCTAGTAATGTAACCAGGCAGTATGACTTTAGCAATGTTGGCTTCCTAGGGTTTTCTGTCTTCACCAACAGGTGCATCAGGAAACTTTATATGAGGTGAGTCTTAAATTTTTTTGCTTTCCATCTTTCATATTCCTTTCAATTTTTTTCTTTCTGCCTTCTGTTTTCTGAATTGTATGCGGCATTCACGCTTTGTTACCCTATCTCCCATGCAACTTCAGTCTTTTGAGCTCTCTTCCTATCACTGTATAATTTCTTATATTTATGTCCCTTCAGCAGCTGTAAAACATCAGATAAAAACTAAAGAAAGTTATCTATCACTGATATGATGATGTACATTCCTGCTGAAACTGGAGGTGTAAGAGTAAGGTGATGTAACTGCCAAGAAAGAATTAGGTACAAAGAATTTAATCATCATATTTCACTCCAGCTTTCATTTTCTGCAAGTTGTGTTCAACTACAGCAAATTCAAAGGAGGCTTCCTTTGCTGCTGCAGAAGATACTGATGAACTTATGGGCATGGAGCTTTCAAATCTGGAGTCCCTCTCCTTGATGACTTTCAGTGGAGCTCTGGAAAGGTATTACAACAAATTAAAAACTGACTGCCACAGGAAGTGCATTGCAGCATTTGGCTGAACTGCAATTAAAACATTTGCACTTGTAGTTTTTTGCTTATGCCACTACTCTGAAAGTAAGTATGTCAGTGGAGAATGGATGGGAGGTAGCACAATCTGGGGAGAAATGCTGTATTTAGAAGATAACTAAAGAGTGGCTCTTTGTTATTTATGAACTTAGACTTTTGGTCACAAGGACAGTAAGACTTTTCTTAAACTACAGAACTATGTACTTTACATACAATTACCCAGCATAACTACCATTACAGTCTCAGTACTGCCTGAGAAACGGGTAGAAGTTGGGCTTTTGGATATGGCAGACACTCAAGTACCGAATCAAGCAGGGGAAAAAACTCCATCCCAAGCTGAAAACCTCTGAAAACAGAAGACTGAGATAATTTATTGTTAGGACAAGAAAGAGTAAGTTTCAGAACAGAATGGGGCCAGATATTATCGGGTTTCCTAACTGAGGAAAACACCAAAGTACGTTCTGATCGAGCTATATCAAAATGCTGTCCTTAGGCTTATTGATTTACATGTGTAAATATGCTGAGAATTACTGAAATCTATGATGCTAAGGCAGGTAGCACCTTGTATGGGTAGAAGTCCTTCATGTTTGATCCTGAAGACCTGCAAAAATCCTCATGAAGGTTAGATCTGCTGAAGTTACATCTGCTTCTGAGCTTTAAGCTAAAATCTAGAAGAAAACTCAGAATGTAGTTTATGCACACAAGATGGCAATGGTGAGAATAATAACAACTGCTAGACATTCTTGCAGTCTGAGCAAAATCCTTGCTATTTCAATGTTTTATTGACTAAGCTGGAATACTTCATAATGTTATTTTAATTTTTATAAAGACTTAATCATTGTTGACACAAAAACCTTGCTCTGTTGAAGGAAAACCATGATATCTCATCAGAGCTGTGATCTAACTATATATGCTTTTGTGTCTTGCCATGGTGTTGTAGGGAGAACTATATTCTTCTGTTTTAGAGAGAATTTTTATTTTGTGTGTACACCTGTCTGCATTCTAATTATGTTCATTTGGGTGAATAGGATGTATGAGGGGTTAGAATCAGCATATACATATAAATATTACAGTTATTACCAGAGTGTTTTTGCTGCTTCATAATCATTACTAATTATATGCTTTTGTTCTTAGTTGGGTGAGTTGGCTCACCTAAGTCATCAGTTACACTGAAAGTACAGATTGCTATTTTAATGGTCTCCATATTGTTCCCTTAGTAGACAGCAATAGGATTGCTATGGGGATTTTATAACATCTTGATCACAATGTATTGTGCACAGGTATCTGTTTGGTAAGATCTTATTTTCTGGAATTCTGATAAATATTGACTGATTCCTTGGAGGAAATGGCCTGCTATAAAATAACCAAACCCTTGCACATAGTAACAGATTAATAGTATTATCTGGTGGGGAGTTAAGCAGTCTAAACAAGTGAAAAGAGGCCTTGTTAAATGTGGTCATTATATTTCTAAATTAACATAATTCAGTCTGAAGGTAATAGAGATTGTAACAAAAAAATCTGATTTATGCTGGTCTTTCACTTCCCTCTATCTGTAAGTTGCTAAAAATAATTTTTCAGAAAGCTGCATGTAAATCATCTTGTTATTTTTCAGTCAAAAAAAGGCGCTCAGTGTTAAAGATCTATTTGGCAAATTAGTACCAAAAAAGCATATATACCTTGTTCAATAAGGGCATATGAGTGAATATTTTGCAGGTATAATTCCTTTTCAGGAACTAATGAACATAATGTTTTGCAACAAACCCATCTAGATAAATAAGTATTGGAAAAGATACTTAAACACTTGCTTTAATAAATACAGAATTCATATGTAACTGGAAAAAAAGTATTATTTTCAATACCCTGCACTTATGGAGAAATTCCAATTTTGGGATTTCACAGCAGCCTGCATGCAGATATGTTAGTATCGTGGAGTTGATAATCCATACCTGTGATAGAATTGTGGTTTTCCTAGTTTATATACTAGGAAACTGAAATACCATGAGGACGCTTGTTTTTTACAAGGAGTGCTTGCAAAGACAGTTTTCTGACTTCCAAGATTGAGCTTTGTCTCATTTCCCGTGAAGTAAATAATCACCCATTTCTGCCTTAAGGTAATATTCTTCATTTTCTCTGTATTGGGGAAGGCTCATCTGCACGGTATTTTGAGCATGGCCACGTGCTTGGACTGCAGTTTGTGAGCCTTTGCTCAAACTGGGCGCACAATAGCTCTTAGGGAGAGATCATACATACCACCTTTTTGCATTAAATATGGGACATATTTAGGCTTGATCTGTCTGCCTCCGTACTTGCAGCTCTGCCTCTGTACTTGCAGCACAGTGATACTGCCCATCTTGGACAAGTAAATCTGATGTAGTCTTCCTCTTAGAAGGTTCTCAAAGCCAGAGCTGGAAAAACATGTTGTTTATATTTTAGCAATTTGTGGGGCTACAGTACAGGTGCTGTAATTTTGCTGATGTGAATATATAGAGTTAGGTTATAAAGTTAGAGAGGCTTTAGACTCCTGTTCATTCTGCACTCTTGCAGGGAAGTACAGCTATATGAGTTAAATTTTTCTGAAGGAGCATAAGGACATATTTCTCATAAAATTTCAGGGTTTTGAGGAATTCAGTGCCAGGTCTGTTGAGTTCGCTTCAGACAGCCTTTCTTCTTATGCTGCATTTTTTGCCATGTTTCAGTTAGATGAGATACTATAATTGAATCACTTTACTATAGACTAGATGGGTTTGAAAGGTAGTTGTTCTTATAAAGTCAATGGGTCCCTGAAACTCTTTCTCTTACCTGGTTTGAAACAAACTGTATTTGGTAACTGCCAGCATGCCAATGCCATCAGTTTGATAAGCTTTTTGGAGAGAACTGAAGCTGCATCTCCGCATCAATTGTGAGTGAGGAAGAGCTTCCTGGCTGAATTACAATTCGTCCATGAATGGTTACTTTGCATTGCCCCTAGAGGCATTACTATCGTATAAATGCAAACGGCAGCTTGCCCAGAACAAAAGTGATGCTAATACTGTCCGGCTGGAAACTAAATAGACTTCAGATAAACCAAGCTAACGAACCAAATCCTCAGCCAAGCTAAAAAGAGCCATAACTAGGCAGATGGCTGTGGTACCTATTAAAGGATATTTCCTGGTCTGTATTTGCACCTCACAATTCAGTGTTTTGCTATGCTGTTAACAAGATTACTCCTTTGGGATGTTGTCTGGTGAGCTTGTTTCACTAGCACTTCTTCATGTCATTGTTATGGGAATAGGGAACTGACTGTCCACTTCTCTGTTCAATAACCCTTTAACCCAAGGCAACTTCAGCTGCAGTTTATTGCCTTAGTTTTAACTCAGATATTCAACAAGGGGAGTAATATGGCTTTCTTCACTTACTGTTCACTGTCTCCACTGAAACCAGTTACTTGGTATATTTAATTTTTAGGCAAGATTGGTATCCTTCTATAAAGACAAAGTCAGGAAGTGTGCTTCTGCTGCTACAAAACCAACTTGTATTGCATTTCTCCAAAATTAGCCCATTAGAAAATTTTCCCCCATTAACAATGGACCTGGATATCTGTTGGACTAAGCACATGAATAAATACCCCGTTTTTCTGTTGTAATTCCCTCTTTGAAGAACAAAGCAGTGTACTTGAATGTTTGTTATTATTTGTGGGTATAACAGCTTGTGCTTTTTATCAATGGTGGATGTATGTTTTCCTATATTATCGTGGTTGTATTATCAAGGGTTAACAAGCTGGTCATAGAAACAGGGTACCAATCTGTTTTCATCTTATATTGTCTCTCATCTGTCTCAGATCAGCTACCCATACTACCATAAACGGTAGCAGTCGTCTTTGTCAGGGGCTAGAAAGGATTTTAGATAGAACTTTTTCATGGGATGTCAATAGGTGGAGCTAGAGAACAGGAACGAACATTAAGTTTTCAAACTCAGACATGTCTCTTAGAGATGGCTGCCTTGGAGCCCTAGGAAACAGACTTTATACACAGTGTTTGAGAAGTTTCTTTCTAAAACTGATGTGATTGAATTCACATTTAGTTCTGTAGTATTAATGAATCCTAGTATATTTTGAACAATTTGCAGATTCTGGGAAGATGGGTGTGTTAATCCTCAAACTTAGTCTAAGATCAAACAGCCAGACTGTTCAGGATATCAGTGTCAAAATTTGAAGACCAATGAGGCTCATGGATCAACCTAAAGGGTTTTACAACGGGAGTTTGCATTAAACTGTATGACACTAAGGCTTCTTCAAAAAAACCCAGCCTTAATCATAGAATGGTTTGGGTTGGAAGCAGACCTTAAAGATCATCTAGTTCCAACCCCACTGCCATGGGCAGGGACACCTCCCACTAGACCAGGTTGCTCAAAGCCCCATCCAACCTGGCCTTGAACACCTCCAGGGATAGGGCATCCACAGCGTTCCTGGGCAACCTGTTTCAGTGGCACACCAGCCTCGTACATAGCGAAGAATTTCTTCCTTATATCTAATCTAAATCTACCCTCTTTCAGTTTAAAACCATTACCCCTCATCCTAGCACTACACTCCCTGATAAAGAGTCCCTCCCCATCTTTCCTGTAGGCCCCCTTTAAGTACTCGAAGGGGCTATAAGGTCTCCCCGGAGCATCCTCTTCTCTAGGCCGAACAACCCCAACTCTCTCAGCCTGTCTTCATAGGAAAGGTGCTCCAGCCCTCTGATCATCTTCGTAGCCCTCTGCTGGACCTGCTCCAACAGGTCCATGTCCTTATGCTGGGGGCTCCAGAGCTAGACACAGTACTCCAGGTGGGGTCTCACAAGAGTGGAGTAGAGGGGCAGAATCACCTCCCTTGACCTGCTGGCCGTGCTGCTTTTGATGCAGCCCAGGATACAGTTGGCTTTCTGGGCTGCGAGTGCACATTGCCGGCTCATGTTGAGCTTCTCGCCTGCCAACACCCCCCAAGTCCCTCTCCTCAGGGCTGCTCTCCATCCACTCTCTGCCCAGCCTGTATTTGTGCATGGGATTGCCCCGACCCACATGCAGGACCTTTCAGTTGGCCTTGTTGAACTTCATGAGGATTTGTACAGACCCACCTCTCAAGCCTGTCCAGGTCCCTCTGGATGGTATCCCTTCCCTCCAGCGTGTCAACTGCATCACACAGCTTGGTGTTGTTGGCAGACTTGCTGAGGGTGCACTCAATCCCACTGTCCATGTTGCTGACAAAGATGTTAAACAGCACCGGCCCCAGTACTGATCCCTGAGGAATGTCACTCATCACTGGTTGCCACTTGGACATGAAGCTGCAACTCTTTGAGTGTGATCATCTAGCCAATTCCTTATCCACCAAGTGGTCCTTCCACCAAATCCATGTCTCTGCAATTTAGAGACAAGGATGTTGTGTGGGACAGTGTCAAATGCTTTGCACAAGGCCAAGTAGATGATGTCAGTTGCTCCTCCTTATCTACCAACGCTGTAACCTCAACGTAGAAGGCCATCAAATTTGTGAGGCATGATTTACCCTTAGTGAAGCCATGTTGGCTGTCACCAATCACCTCCTTATTTTCCATGTGCCTTAGCATAGTTTCCATGACCTTGCTGGGCACACAGGTGAGACTGACTGGCCTGTAGTTCCCCAGGTCTTCCTTTTTTCCCTTTTTAAAAATGGGGGTTATGTTTCCCCTTTTCCAGTCAGAGGGAACTTCACCTGACTGCCATGACTTCTCAGATGTGATGGATAGTGGCTTAGTTCCCCCGGGACCTGCGGATGCATCTCGTCAGGTCCCATGGATTTGTACACCTTCAGGTTCCTTAGATAGTCTTGAACCTGATCTTCTCCCTACAGTGGGCATTTCTTCATTCTCCCAGTCCCTGCCTTTGCCTTCTGTGACTTGAGTGGTGTGGCTAGAGCACTTGCTGGTGAAGACTGAGGCAAAAAAGTCATTGCGTACATCAGCTTTCTCTGTGTCGTAGGAAACCGTGTCCCCTGTTTCCTTACGGAGAGGGAACCGCATTTTCCCTAGTCTTCCTTTTATCACTGACATACCTGTAGAAGCTTTGCTTGTTGCCCTTGATGTCCCTGGCCAGATTTGATTCTATCAGGGCTGTAGCTTTCCTAACCTGATCTCTGGCTGCTCAGACAATTTCTCTGTGTTCCTCCCAGGCTACCTGCTCTTGCTTCCACCCTCTGTAGGCTTCCTTTCTGAGTTTGAGTTTGTCCAGGAGCTCCTTAGTCACCCATGCAGGCCTCCTGGTGGTTTTGCCTGACTTCCTCTTTGTTGGGATGCATTGCTCCTGAGCTTGGAGGAGGTGATCCCCTTGACTATTAAGCAGTTTTCTTGGGCCCCTCTTCCCTCCAGGGCTTTATGCCAAGGCACTCTACCAAGCAGGTCCCTGAAGAGGCCAAAATCTGCCCTCCTGAAGCCCAGGCCAGTGAGCTTGCTGTGCGCCCTCCTCGCTGCCCTAAGGATCTTGAACTCCATCATCTCATGATCACTCCAGCCAAGGCTGCCCTTGAGCTTCACATTCCCCAGCAGCCCCTCCTTGTTGGTGAGAACAAGGTCCAGCATAGCATCTCTCCTGGTTGGCTCCTCTATCATTTGGAGAGAGAAGTTATCATGGATGCATTCCAGGAACCTGCTGGATTGCTTATGCCCTGCTGTGTTGTCCCTCCAACAGATATCGGGGTGGTTGGAGTCCCCCATAAGGACCAAGGCTTGTGAATGTGAGGCTGCTCCTATCTATCTATAGAGGGCCTCATCCACTTGGTCTTCCTGGTCAGGTGGCCTGTAGCAGACCCCCATGTAATGTCACCTGTCCCTGCCCTCCCTTTAATCCTGACCCATAAGCTCCTCATTCAGCTCCTCATTCACCCCCAGGTGGAGCCCCATACACTCCAGCTGGTCCTTGACATAAAGGGTGACACCCCCTCCTCATCTGCCCTGACTGTCCTTCTTAAAGAGCCTGTCTCCTTCCATTCCAACACTCCAGTCACAGGAGCCATCCCACCATGGCTTCGTGATGCCAGTAAGATCATAGCCCTGCAGGCGTGCGCACGTCTCTAACTCCTCTTGTTCATTCCCCATGCCACGTGTAAACACACAGAGGCATTTAAGGTGGGCCCCTGATGAAGCTGACTTACTGGCTGGAGTGTCTGGAATTCCTTTGTGCCGTACTTCAGGTGCTCTCCTGCTGACCTGTGATCCTTCTCCAGGCTGTGGGCATCTATTGCTGGCACTGGCATCAAACTGGTAGGAGTGGGATGGACTGAGGTTCCCCTCCCCCAGCAACTCTAGTTTAAAGCCCTCTTCACCAGCTTGGCAAGCCTCTGACCAAAGATGCTTTTCCCCTTCTCTGACAGATGGACCCTGTCAGCCCCCAGTAGACCAGGTTTCTCAAAGCAAGTCCCATGGTTTAAGTAGTCAAACCTCTGGCTGCGGCACTAGTCCTGTAGCCATCAGCAGGTATGGAAGGAACTGCAATTCATTGATACTTGCTGTTTTGCCTGAATCTGGTTGTGGGCTTTGCTGGTCACTCCTTACATAATCACTTGTTTCACCACAGTGAACTGTCCTTATTTCATAGACAGGCATTTCTGGTTTTGCTTCTTTTCCTTCAACCTTCCTTTGATGCAGTCAGACTCAAAGTAAATATGATCTTTGAAGAAGAGCACGCTCACCTTCCTACAGTCTAAGCAGCCACTCCATTCAATTCTTAAGCCCTTTCTTAAGGTGACGGTTCTTTGTGTTATGCTTCTTATCTGCATATTCTTAGCTGCCAAAGGATTTACATCATTTAAAGGAAAACAATACAAATCTCAAAGCTTCTTTGAGACTATTGTGACTTATTAATTATATTCAGTAACTGTATTCTAATTCTAAAGGCAGTTTTAGTTGTCAGTAATTCACTGCTTTTCATTAAATAATAGTTTTGGGTATCTTATTATCCATCTGAAAACTGTTTAGTCATAAAATATTCATAATTATAACCTTGATGCTACAATTAAAGTCATGTTAATGCTTCTATTAATAAAACCCTCAATTGCAAGTAGGTAAAGTTTGTATTTAGCTAGAATTTGTCACAATGAGATATAGACACAAAGACTGTTTTGCACAATGAAAAATATTTTATATTAAAAAGTAGTGCCAAGTCTTTTTCATGATTTAACTTTATCCTATAATCATATCTGTGAGACATTGAAGAACAGCCAGTAGAATTGAATAGTTTTTCCCATTAAAAGTATGGTGTTTCCCTAGTGACAAAAATCCTTCAATTTTGGATGTTTAATCTTGGAATTCATTCTCACTTTCGGAAAGCTGTTCTGTTTTGACCCCATGACTGGCAAGTTTCATGCAGTTCTGGGCTCTGAAGGCCTTGGATAATTACGTCATAAAATGCCAGTGTCAGCATCTGCAGATGTTCTTTTTGGGCTGGATTACACCAGCACACAGTTTTACAGTTCTGTAATGTGTCAGTACTGTGGTAATGACTTGTTACTATTCATTGCCCCACAAGTCTGGGATACCACACTTCCAATGACTGAGCAGTACAAAGAATTGATACAGTATGTGGGCAGGAAGATTCTTTCTTAAGGTGGTTTTTTTTTTTTTTGCTTGTTAAAACTCCATATATGTTTTCCTTTGAAGTATTTCTGAATTGTTTCTTTCATTTCATACCAATCTACGGTATTAGATAGAATAATAACTTGACTGGCTTTAGTACCATATATTTCTTGACTTACTTCTGATAACCCTTATCATGGCAATATGTTGCTTTTCTTTTTCTATTTGTTAGTGGGTACTTTGTCAATTGTCTGAAATATTTGCATGTATGAAGATTACCCTGTGGCCTAGTTTGAGGTAAAACACTTATGAGTTTAGGAAAAAAATCTAAACTACCTTAATGAAAATATTAATAAAATAATTAAAAAAGAAAATAATGAAATATATACAATATATACAAAACCATATCAGGCTCCCAGGATGACAGTCACATCACCAGCAGGCACGGGGAAAGTCCCAGACTGGACTCAGCAACAGATGGGAACTGGATTTTAGATCTTGATTCAAGAAAGCAGGGGTCGGGATCAAAGGCAGACAAACAGATAGAGTCCTCCTCTGATGCCAGCTATTGAAGAAAGCGGGCTGACCCCTTTGATCCCTCAGCTTTTATACTGAGCATGAGGCAGATGGGATGGAATAATACCCTGTTGGTCAGTTTTGGGTTACCTGTCCTGTCCGCTCCTCCCCACAGGTGCAAGCCCTCTATGCTTTTCTGCTTCTGACCCTCCAACAGGGTAAATAACAAAGTTAGCTGGCCTTGGTTGTTATAGCAATAAAGATAAGCAGGAGCCTCTCTGCATATCGTCCCTTGGCATAAATTATAAATAATCGTGTCTTATCACTCTGGGAGCAGACTACAGTCTTAAAAATGCCCCATTAATTTCAGAGAGTTCAGTTAGTTAGAAGAGTCTTAGCTAAAAAGTAAAATTACTGAACCAAAAATCAGTTCTGTTTTACCTCAAACCAGGACACCCTGTACTGCCTGCTCAGTTTCAAACAGATCCTTCTATACGTTAGACAGAGCTGCGAAGTTTTATATGCCAAGTTAATTTAAATCTTGATGAAGCTGTACGTTTACTTGATGTCTCATGTTGAAACAAACCTGAATATAACGAGATAGCTGGCCACATGCAGATCCCTGGGCATGTGCATGGATGTACAGATACCTGGATATGTGCATGGACCCTTTCTAGGTGACTAGTGCAGGCACAGTATCACCTATAAGGTCAACTTGGAAGAAGTTAAATTGCCCCCAAGTACCATGAACACCTAAACACATAAGAAAGACTCACATATGAGGTGTTCTCCAAAAAATACATTAGGAAATACTTTTAATTCCAGTGAATGGAGTCCGCAACTACTGCTTCCCCTCCCTAGTGTTTCAGGTGGTTACTGTTGTGCCTGTGACTTGATTTGAAAAATGCGTGGTTGAGAAGGTATAAATGAAGGTCATGCTTCTACCAGTACACTAATGTCATATTTGACTGGGATATAATATTTGTGTTCTGTCGTGTGAGTTCCCAGCTGTGTTACTTAACAAGTAACTCTGGAACTGTTGCTCAGTAAGATGAACCCACTAGTAGAAGGTGACCAACAGCTGAAGGGAGTTACTCTGTCATCACTTCATATTAGGAAGTGGAAGAGCCACTTGACATTCTGCAATACCTAAAAGCTTATGCAGAAATAACTTTTATGTCTAATGATAAATAAAATATGGGCATTTCAGTAGCTTATTTAGTAGGAAAAAAAGAAAAGAACACAAGCACCAAGCCATATCCCTTTTAAAAAGCTGTCTTGAAAGTTTATTGGACTTGATTTGTCCCAGTGTTGTCCATACTTTTACTTTTATCGGAGGAACCAGGTTGCTGAACTACTGCACCTGTTCCATTTGCAGGTATTTATTAGCATGCGCTTATTCTGATGTTTTCCTGTTATGTAACAATGAATGTGAGTATAAAAACAACAGACCCAGATTTTAAATTATGACATACTTACTGCATTTCTCTCATGGAAAACTGTTTTCTGACTGTACAGTGGCTACTGCAGTGAATCTGTGAAATGATCGTTATTGTGAAACGTTCTGGAGGGTACTCACATTTGATATGAGCAGTAGGAGCCTGGCTGATAGCTTGCAATTAATTAGTGAAACACCATATGTTAGCAGACACACAGCAGATGTGTGTGTGTACATGGCAGAACAGAGTAGATAACTCCACAGTTGCAATTCAAGCAAGAAAAAAGGCTAATCTGAGGCAGGATCCAAAAATAGCAACTTTGCTTTTTTTTTTTTCAAGTAGCTTTCTGAATGCTTAAAAATATTTATATTTTTACTGTGGTTATTGTTGGGTTAATTCTATTTGTGTGACTTCTAATGTTATCTTGTTACATGGTAACTGAAATATCTTTTTTAATTTTTACTGACTGAAAGCTCACATGCCAAAGCCTGTTGTGTCATACAGCAATTTTTCCAGGTGTATCACTTATATCAAGAAAGCAAAATTGGCTTTGTAACCTAAGCACTAAAGCACTAAACCAGTGCTCATTCTTTATGCACTACTCTTAGAGTATTGCTAAACCATTCCTTCAAAGGAGATTGTATTTTTCTTGCTGTAGTGAATGATTGTCAGTATCTTCCTTTAAACTTCATGTATTTGATTTTCAAAGTGCTGATTATTATTACTATTTCATATCACCTCAAATACTGCCAAATCCAACTGGAGAAGATACTGAGGAGTCAACTAGTGGCAAGGCAGATCTGACACCAGGATCGAGTTTATATAATAAAAGGCAATATCTCTATCATCCATTTCAGAAACAGTCTGCATGAAGTGAGTTTTAAGAGATTTTATAGAAAACCTGTGGCCAAAAAGAGAATTATGTGTAGATGATTAACTACAACTTGTGGATGGAGCTAATTGGTAGCCTTCCAACAAAACTTCATTTTGACTTTAAAAAAGTCAGTATTTTAGCTCCCCCAGATTTTGCTCATGGGAAATTTTAGTGGTTTTCAGGGTAAGGTATAGCCACGTGAAAGATGCAGTACCCCTGAATCTTGCAATTTAGGTGAAAAGCAGGCAAGTTGAAATCACAAGGGCAGGTTTGAAACAGGGGTAAGGAGCAGCACCAAGAAAGGAAATGGCTTGTCTAAAGCACCTGAGTAATAGAACCAAACCTAGTGTTCCTGGAATCTTATTTGATAGCTTTTTGAATAGACTAGGTGTTTATATACCAGTAGATTTCATAAATTTAAATAAGCAAACAGAACAATATCTTGAAATTATGTAATTAGCACTGCATTTTCAGAAATGTGTTGCAAGAATTTCCTGTGCCTTTAACAAGACAGAGTTAGGCCATCTCAGTTGATTTTGGGAATATTATGCCTGTATGTATATCCCTGGTGTTATCCCATTATCTTACTTTTCTGCAGTGAATCATTTCTGCCTTTTCCCTAACCTAGCCATTCTGTTTTCTTCTGTATCTGCCATCTACCTCCCTATACACCCTCAGTTTCTTTTCTCGTCAGTTAGGTTGAAAAAAATTCTTGCTTAAGTAGCAATATTTAAGACTGAGTAAATAGATGGTTGATCTGGCATACAGACAATTTAAAGGAACATCATTCAGTTGTTGCCTTCTTAAAAACAGGAATCATACAGACAACAGCAGTTTCTTTTTCTTATGTTACTTTCTGGCAAGGTCTTAGAACCTACATCTCTAACTTTCTGGCTTTTCTTCAAGGTCATGCAGTGTCTCTGTCTATTCTATTCTTTCTCTGTTGTATGAAGGAGCGTTTTTTTTGTCTGTTTTATCTTTTACTTCATCACTGATGAAACACCGTCAAGGATTACCTACTCCCTAGTATAGCAATGCTGTAGGCTTTCACTGGATATGAAGCATTAGTGTTTGCTTAGCAAGTCTGAGCAGTACAAAGTGAGAGATCAGAACATAATCAGTAGTTCCTCAGAAAACTGCTAGAAAATTAAAATTGGAATTTTGCATTACACAGCGTAAGAAGAGTGAGGATGATATGTATGGAAGGATTCATTGTTATTAATATGTAGTGCCTATATGGTTAAAATACCTTAAGAATTAGGTAAGGGACAGGTAATACAGAATCATCAAAAAGAATAGAGAGGTGCCATCAGTTTTGCCACCTCATGAATGAAAATTTGAGTAAAAGGAATGTGTGGTGTGGGGAGCCTTTAACGCAAAGAATCGCAATAACAGAAGACTAATATGTAAATTTTTGCCGTGTCCTGTACAATGTCAGTTGATTCAATAAGCTAAATATATGTTGCAATACAAGCCAAATACCAGTAGAGGTCATGGAAGCAGGAGTAAAAGCGTGAAAAACACCAAGAGACTTACAGAAAAGTTATCTGTGAAGGGTAAAATATAATGGCTGAAAAGCAAATTGGACAGTCAGAGAAAGTACAGCGTACCAAATAAAATTCAGTGGCTCACAAGCCTATATAATATTTTGCACTAATTACAAACTTAATGAAAGTGTCACCATCTCAGAAACAATCAAACTAATAAATACAAGTTAGAGTTTTAAGTGCATCAAACTGCAGTGCAAAATTATCTGCTAATAAGGTGTAACTAAATCTTATGCTGGATTAAAGAACATTCAGGAAGATATTGCAAAAATTAAAATCAAAAGCAAAGTGCCATTCATCCCAATAAGAAATGACAGGTTTTTAATAGAGACCAAATTTGTATTCAAGGCAAAAAAACTTGATCCAGGTAAATTATACTTGCTTATTCAAGCTTCTTTTTGTAAAATGTCGACATTTATGTGTGTAAAATTTTCATTATACTATACACTAAAACTGTTTCTATTTGGTTATTAAATTGTGAAAATTACTTCTATTGGAGAATGGGAAGGTTACGTTTAATTAGGAAGCTATTACATTCCATTTAATTATCAGAAACTTTCAGTAGTCTGATTTATGTAAAATATATCAGACTGTATGCACAGTGCCATTATTTTTATAGGGCAAATAAAGACATATTAACAAGAAAAATTTTAAAGTCTATTTGTTATTGTAAATAGTTTGACAATGTTTTCACAAAAATTATTTTTCTTTGCTAAAGTAATGAAGCTCTAACCAGGAAATGGCAATCAAAGAGGAAGAAGGAAAAGCTTATGGGTACCTAGATTTGTGGCCCTTCTTCCCCTACATTAACAAAAGCTTAGATGTAAAAGTGGAATAATCTTAAATACCAAAGGCAATACAGAGCAATTCCCCTAAATGACTTTTATGTTTTAAATACTACTACAATGATTTCTTTACAAGGAAGTCAAACTCCATTAGAGACAAATCTTTAGTTTTTAGTGAATCTGCTATTGATCAACTTGAAAGGAGTGAGCCAAACATTTAAACAATGGTCTTTTTGTTTACAGGTCCACATTTTTGTGTGCTTCTAGTTTGGGTACCACCGTGCTTTGTTTTCTTTACAAATGTACAACTTTTATTATTGTAGATTACTGTATCCTCCAAAAATTAGGAGTTTGAGACTTTGGCATATTTTAACCAGTGTTTGTTTTAAGTTGCTAAGAAAAATAATCAGCCTTTTTTTTTTTTTTTAGGAAGATTAATTTTCATCTGTTGAATGGTAAAAAAAAAGGTTTCTTTTTAATTTATGGCATAAATAGGAGGTTTGAGTCATTAAAAGATTTTTAATTGATTATACTGTGGTGAATTAGACTTGCTTAATTGCTCTGACACTGGACAGGAAGAGGGGATCTAGCAGTTCTATTCCTTAGTCTTTTTTCAGCTCAACTGGTCAACCATAACTGAAAGTATACTTGGACTATAAAATGAGCAATGAAAGTATGATTTCTTGATAGCTATTAAAAATACTTCCTCCGGACTTTGCTGTGTTGTGATAAACATGGCAGGAGCAGAATCAATTATAACACCTTTCAGAAAAATGACAAATTTTAGAGATAAATATGAATATTCAGAGGGAGGGGTAATTTTAAGTTAGAAAACCTAATTTCTGGTACTTCCTTTTCATATCAGTGTAGGCAGGATTGGAGTGATGGCAGCTGTCACCAAGCGCACATAGTACAAGTGGAAATATGATCTGAAGAAAATGAGTATGTTCAGTGACTTTTATGACTTCTGCTTGGGGAGTCTTTGATCCTAAATTGTAATTGCAATTAGTTACTTAGAGATCTATAAATTTGTAATTATTGCTTTTTCGAAAAAATTATTCAGTACTTTTAGAATAAGAGAGTCAAGATGACGCGTATCACAATTAACATAAAAATAGTTCTGGGAAAAATCAACTATATGACTAGAAAAATGACCTATAGGATGTGCACTGATAAGATCCAAAATTAAACTTTAGGTATGATTATCCTGATCAAAAGTGAAACTTGTCAGCTATTTTACAGGCAAGGAAGTTGTCAATTAAAAGGGTGGTTCATAGGAGTAAATCACCTACAGTGAAGGCAGTACTGAGAGTCTGTAGGAGCTTTGTCAGCTGCTCGTGGTTCAGGATCCTTTTTAGTCTTGCTTCTGAAGCAAATGATGCCTATATACTTTATATCATGTATATCCATGTTATCTATATCAGGGGGATTGTGAAGCAACTAGCTAATTCTGAGTATGAGAGAAGTAGTCTTAAAGAATGAGGGTTTTTGTAAATACCTTTGCTAAGTAAAACAATGAAGCATGAGAAATGCTGACTGATAAACCTTAGCGTAAACAGTGATCTGCCATGACTGAGATATTCACAGTGTGTGGACTCTTTGATGTGTAATCAAGAGTGCACTCCCACTACAGCATTAGAACAATTCCATTTTGAAAAGAGTCACAAGATACAAATTATTGAAAAACAGAATTTTTCATGCCAGTGCTTACAGGACTACATACTGAAGTCTAAGCAGTTAATACTGTTTGATAGCAGTGACGCATTCTAGCCCTAGCATGTGATTCTCACTGCACTATTAGCATATGCCTTCTAGCTTTACCTATTTCAAGAACATGTAATAATAAGTTCAGGCCACTGTAACTTTGTCTTTGACATTTATTTATTCTTTTGGACTGCATATTTCATTGCATTTACAAGTAACTGTACATTCTCTTCCACTTTGTGTCCCTGTCCTCAAGGTATCTGCGCTTTTCACCGTGCTCCAGCAGTAACTTATTACATTGCTATGGGTTCCACGTTTTAGATTTCTACAATGCACCTGAATAATATTTAGGCAATTACCCCTCTGATGCCTGTATGTCTTTACTGGAATAACGTGTGTGCCCCGAGTAGAAGTGATCAAATAATACATGAGCAAGAAAGAAAGTTTTCAGTTTCGAATGGTAACAGGTACCGCGGAGGCAGTCAGTCATAAAGTGGGAGGCTTAACATCACCAGTGGGATGTCACTATTTTTTGACACCTTTCTACCTCTTAGGTAGGAAACTTGCAGGAAACCTCAGAGAGGTCACAGACAAATGCTAAGCTAATTTATGTGAAATAAACCAGGAGGTAGAGGTTTGGGGAGATGCCTAGAAATAAAGATTCTATTCAACAAATCTCTTTTTAAAAGTTTTGACCCAAAATACATTTCATGAACTAAAATATGTAGGGGTGAAAAAAGAAAAAGTTATTGCTAGAGGCATGCTGCAGAACCTACTGAGACTTTCCAAAGACAGGATATTTGCAACACATTTTGTAAAATTTTGTGGATGTAAATTTGATCTGACAAACAATTTATTAAAATTTGGAGTGCCATGTGTCTCACTCAGAATAGCTGGAGTCAAATTAAGGCGCACCTTTAGAGGTAACATTTATTAATTCCAGGGTGACCTGTGAGTAGAAGCAGAAAGAAAATGGGATGGTGGAGGGAAGTTTCTTCTGTACAAAATGGAGAGTAAATTTTACAAAGTGTGGATTTTAATTTTCTCTAAAGAGTTTCTGAGAACGATGTTTTTCATGAAAGTTGAGTCATTTTTTCAGCTTGCAAGCAGTGGAAAGGATATTTTTCCATGGTTTGGTTGGGTTTTATCTGGGGGCTGGTGGTTAGAAAATTCAGTTAGTACTCCTTTGCACAAAGAATGTGGGCCCTCTTGTCTGCATACTACCATACATTCAGGGAGGATACTACTCATTATCTTATGAGGTGTATTTAGCCAACTGTTTGTATTAAGGTGGAGAAATGAGGGAAAATAAACTTATTTTGCAGAGAGAATAGTTGTTAGCTGGAATTTTTCCCTCTGTTTCCAGTGCAACCTTTAAAAATTAATATAGTAGTGCTGATTTTTCCACTGATGTCAATGTAGTTGAGCTGTCTTCCATGGATCTACACTGCTTTCTGGTAGCTGAGTGTCCAGCATGTGGTGTGCATATCCTAATTCTATAGATTTATGCTCTTCAATAGACAGTTTCTTAATTTCTTTTCATCTGTCCATTATTTCTATGTGAAAAAAAAGAAAAAAAATCACAGGATTCTACTTTGTATGTAATGATTTTTAAAGTCTACTTCTAATTAAAAAAAAGCTACAGAAGCCTTTCACTGGAGTTCTTTATGGTACAATAGCTACTGTGTAAGGAGGTTGGTTATTTTTTTTTTTTTGCATTAAAGTTGACATGATTATTGCTGAGCTTTGTCTCTTCTGCAGTGGTGAATAAATTGTTCTCCATCTCTTTTATTCTTCTGGTTAAAATCTTGTCCCCTGAACTGCTCATATAGATTGCGCACTGCACTGGACAATGATTTGTCACCCTTTTTGTTTGATTTTCCTTTGGTTTTCCTTCATCAAATCATTAATAAAAAAAATAAAAAAGCCAAAACAAAATCCCAAACAAAGAAACCAAACCCCACAACCCCCCTTATTTCTTGAAAAATTTATTTCCAGCCCCCTCAGATAAATTCTAATCAGTTTAATAAAGATTCACAATACACTATACCACTGAAACATGTTTTACTGTTAATATCAGTGTTCACAGAATCAGAAATAAAATGATGCTAACAATATGTTTGCCTGAGATCCAAGCAGCTAAACAAAATGAGAATGAATAACCTTGCACTAGCTGTAAAAGTAATTTATACTGTAAGTTACCATACCTGATTTGAAAGGATTTATATTACCTAGATATCAACTGGGTAACAAATGAAATAAACCCAAGCTAGAAATGCTTTGACTGAACTTAGTACTCATACTGAGAAACCAATACTTCTGTGGCAAAGCACTTTAAAATGTGAAACAAATATTTCAGCAATGGGGAACTGACTACAACTAATAAAAAAAATTGCCAACACTGATGTAAATTATTTAGACCCTAGGGACTGTATTGATGCAGCAGAGGACAGGGTACTGCAAGTGATTGTAACAAATCTAAGATAGCCAAGAAACACCGGACTAAATTTTGTCTTTGTGATGCAAAACCTTTATTGTGTTTGCAACCAGAGGAGTTGGTAATTTAGATGTTACTGTAGAAATGAACTGTAGGAAAGAAAAAGCTTGGAGTACTTAGTGGCTTAAATTTAAACCGTAAAAGCAAATACAATAAATTAAAGTAAAAGGGGAAAAAAATCCACATAAAAATGGGATGTGTAGCTTCATAAGGATGTTCTTGGAGTTAAAAACCTCCACCGAAACAGTATTCACATTCAGTTAATGTTTTTAAGGAGAGAAAAAAGTAGGAGCAACAGAAGTACAGAATGAGTCAGTGCTAGCCATTGGGAAGAGTGGATGATCCACCCTTGAGGGGAATGAAATTGGTCATGACTCAAGTCTCTGAAATGCTGAGCTATTTAAAATCTGATTTTAAGAGGGAAAACAGTGACAAGAAGTTGAGCATTTAGGCCACAGTCTGAAACATACTGACCTTGACAAAATCATGCTTATTAATTTGAATGTGTGCTGAATTAGCGTCATGGTAAATAAGCATAAGGACCTAAGACAAGAAACATATATCAAGTGTACCCTGTCAGCTTGGTGATATGCATATGAATGGGACAGGACCTAGTTTATCAACTCACCATACCTCTTTCTCACCTATTGACCATTTATATCCTTAGTTACCAGATATAATCAAGTAAATAGGACACTGTGCTTGACAAATGAATATTGATGACAAAATGACTCATGGTTTTTAACAATTTATAATAAGGAGCATAGAGGAGGGTGCCTGAATTCATAAAGGTATTATGCAACTCTATGGCATGCGGTACTTCCTGATGATAATGCTCTTGGACGTAGAGGAACACCATCACCTGCTCTTGAGAAAAGTGCCCTGCTTCTAGTGGTTCTCTTACTGTATTTTGACCACAGTTCTAAACTCTCTAAAATTTATTTGTTTTCCAGTTGTTTCTTTAGCAGCTTTGCAAAACTTCTGCTCAGAAAAAATAAAATAAAAGAATTAAAGATGATACCTGAATTTAAAAACAAAGATGCTTTTCTTCTCGTTCCTTCAAATGTAAGTTGTGTAGGACTCCTTCCTCCAACTCAAAAACTTTAAGTGAACAAGCTCTCAATGTCAAAACCTTACCCTCTTTACATGGAAACACCTAACTCCCTTTCAGATGCAAACAATGTAACCAATGAAAGACAGTTAATTTTCTTGTAGCAGTTTATCACAGAATATGTCTATCAACCATCAGGGAATGAGGAACATTAAGAAACTTGTGATGAAATAAAAGTGGCAGCTGTGTATGTTTTTGGGTTTGGGGTTCCACCCCTTTTTTTTTTTTTCTAAATGATAATATTCTGAGGGAAATGGAGACTGACTGCACTTGTGAAGTCATTCCCTAGATTTTCTGACTTATTAGATGTATGTTACTGGAGAGTTCAAGAATCTAAAAGAAGGAAAACAGCAAAATAAAGCATTACTTTTCAATGGGAACTTGTGGGTAGGGAAGAACAGCTGCCTTTATTTCTAGAGTAGGGCACAGGGAGATGGGGAGTGGCTCAAGGCTATGAGAAGTTTTGCAGCAGAGCTAGAACACAAATCCAGGTTAGCACATTAACATATGTCTAATCCATTGTCATTCCACTTTCTTCTATTAATCTCTTGCCACAGCCTTACCCATCTCTATTTGGCTGCTTACATTGAAAAGCACATTAAAATACATTACCAACTACAATTCTCATATTATTTCCCTCTAATTTTTTTCTACTTGTCAGATCTCTTGCCTCACAGGTTGTCTGTATCTTGTCTGAATTTTGGCAAAATTGGTTGTTCGTAAAATAAGTCACTGGGAATTTTTTCTTGTATATTGCCTCTTCCATCTGAGAGAACCTTCCTTCTGCTCGCTCCACCGATTCATATTAGGTGCTGAGCGGCATTAGCGTTTAGTTGATTGTATCGGTCATACTCATTTGAAGATTTTTAGTTACTCTTTTAGAAAACCTAGCTCCATTGTCTGTTTCATTTAGATTGTAAAGTCCATTGAGAAGGAATTACACATATTCTGCATATTCTATATCATTATCTGTAAGACTGGTCATCAACAAATAAAATTAAAAGTAAGCTTACTAATAATAACGCTATGTTGCTGTTATTTGCAGTAACCTGATACAGCTATTTTTTTCTAACTGATCCTCTTGTTTTCCCTTCCCAGGAAACTCATTTTAAGCTGATATTGCTAATCAAACTATAGTTTAAGAAAAGTTATTTCTTTAACTAACTTTAAGTAGCAAAAGGAAGGGAAAATGCCATTGTTTCCTTTCAAATCAGAATATAGCATCAAGTCTATTTACCTTTATCCAGGACTATGGACTCTCTTATTCTTGTTATTGACTGGTAATCCACATTTATAGGGAAAACCCCTGCAAGTAAGTGCTCATTCATGAATGAGCCTCACAGTCAGACAGAACTTGAAAAAAGGTTGCCCCAACTTGGCCACCTGTCAAACCTCATACTTCATCGACCATTGTAAGATAAATCTCCAAAGCATATTTAGTTTGCAAACAAAACTGGTATTGCATCTCTCTCTGTGGGCATTTTAAACCCATTGTTTTCTTCTATGTGATGTTTTCTATTGCTTATGACAATCATTAATGTTTTATGAAGTGCTGCATTTATTTACTTAATGTTATTCCAAATCTTTTCTAAACAGCCCTGAATCGGGCATGCCTGACTGCCTGGAATGCTGACAAATATCAGCGTTCATGGATGGTTAACTAAGCAATGAGCTATTTACCACCCCAGTGTGGAACATACTGTATTTTTGAAAGGCATAAGAACAAATGCATTTCTCTCTCATGTAACACAGAATGCAGATTAGATTTATAGCTGGCAATAGGATATATAGATTAATTGATATGCCAATACAAGCTAAACTTTGCTTAAGATTTGGGCAGGGGCAGAGCACAGCACATGGCTTGTTTTCCAGCAGAAAACTCCCGTTCCACCTGGTAAATTAGTTGGTTAGTTAAGGGTTGCTCAATGCACCAGGATGCATAGGTGGTTGTGTTGTATGTATTGTACCTGCACTACAGCAGCTGTGAGTCAGACTGGTAGTTGGGTAAATTGCTTCTTCACCAGTGATGTAAAATCCTACTTTATTCATGTGAAAGGATTTCTTTCCATCTTTGTTGGTCTGTTTGACTCTTTCTACAGTACAGCTCTAATTTGAATCTTCCTGGGTAATGACGGTGACTAATAGATATTTCAATAATATCTTTATTTCCTGAATTGACAGAAATATCTGAGATTAAAAATGAGTAATGAACTACAACACTTAAAGTGAGAATACGCTCTTTGCGATGGGTACAGTCATGAGAAGTTCACTTTTATTCTGGTGAATTTACTGCTTGAAAGATGGAAATTCACCTGAGAAATTTTGTATCTGAAGATCTATTTAAAAAGAAAAAAAAGGTAAAAGAAACCAAAACAAGCTCTGATGAGTTGGTGTAGTTGGCATATCTTTAAGCTTTGCGATCTTGGTTCCCAGCCAACCAGACAGTGGAGATCGGTGCAGCTTTTAGCAGTCTTGTCCTTGAGAGTAGGTCTTCCTACAATAACCTGAGTATGTGGCAAAGGGCAATGGCACAGTCAGGTCTTAGTGCAGAAGCAGGCTTACAGAAAGTAGTAAAGCTATGGGTTTTGTCAGTGACACAGGCCACTGAGCTGAATTCAGGGTTATTGACTCAGACTCAGTATCTTGCAGAACAGAAGCATGCTAAATTCCCTGACCTCTCGAAATATACAACTTTAAACTAGCTTGCAGCATGTAATTTTTAAAAAAGAGAGGTTTATTATTATTATTATTATTTTTAGAAGCACTGTATTGACTTTGCTGCGGGCAATAGGTAGAAGGATAATGCCACTGTGTCTCAAGAAAGGATTGTTAGCATTCAGTTAGAGTAAATGATTGCTGTTAGCATTCAGCTGGAATAAATGATTACTGCCAAGAGACAGCTACACTGCAAGTTTTTCAGCTGTTCTGTTTCAGTGTTACTGCACATAATTGAAGAGCCTTCCAAAATCTTGCATTCAGTCTTCCAGAAGAGTTACCAGAATATCAGATTTCTACTCTTCTAGGGGAGTGAAAGGGTGTGGGGGGGGAAATAATCTATGTGTTTGCATATTTGGAATAAAGAAAAAAGTATAGTAACCTCAGCAGCCTGAGAAACAATTAGTGCTCTACATAGTTGCTTTATAATGAAACAATCACTTATATGTTGATTAGAGGAGAAAAAGATGGTGAGAGGTTAAAGAGAGACCTGTTTGCTTGTGACTTTTAAAATGTGATACCAAATGCAATTGGCCACCTACAGACAGATTCATTAATACAAAATTTTATTTAATGTTGGAACAGCAGGAATTTACTGAAAATAATTGGGAAAAAAATGGACCATTTAACTCCTTTCACAGAAAATCTTTCTTTCAAAAGCTGCTATGAATTGAAGAAAAAAATGTAGGTCTCATAGTCACCTGAGGAACAAGGGAAGAAAGGTGGCCTAATTCTAACAAAAAGTACAAAATAAGATAATGTTAAATTAAGCCATACTGTCATGAGGCTAGAGAGTCACTTTGTGTTGTTTCATTTACCAAGAACGATGGCTTCTAAAGATTTCAGTGAGCACACAAAATATAATCACATGGCCCTTTCAGCTTTAATCATGCAGGTAGAATGCACAGTCCTTTGCAAACTGAATTCTCTGACCTCTCAAAATGTACACCTTTAGCTCAGCTGCTAGCGTAAGATTTAAAAAAAGAAAGGGCTAGACAGAGGCTGTGGCTATTGAGAGTGGCAGTCTGCCAGAGAGAATGATGGCTTTCCACTTGACTTCATCTATGTAGAATGAACCTGACTTTTCCAGCAGTATAACCTGACCAAACAGCCAGTGTCCAGCTCCAGCCCATGTCCTGGTGCTGCTGGTGGGGCAGGACAGAGCCAGAGCTACTGCCCAGAGCTGGAGGGCAGCTTCCCCCAGCAGCTGCCTGTGTGGCATCAGGAGCAATGGGCACTTGCTCACTGATTCTCCTGGTAGCGGCAGGAGGAGCAAGACAGTGCTGAAAACTCTTGATCCAGTTCTGCCAGCAGGATTTTAATAGTAAAGTCCTCAGTATCACTTACATGTGTTTTCTATAGTTGTTGCTGTCTACTTGTAACCATTCTGAACCTAGGTCCTGTTTCTTCAGCTGTCTCTGTGCAAGCTGTGATCAAAAAACCTCAGCAGTGTGGAGCCCTGGGAAGAAGTGAAAGTAGACTTTTTGGAACATAAGTATACCTGAAAGAACATTTCAGGCTTGCAGAAGGCAAAATAGGAGAGAATAATACAGGAATTCTTTAATAATTCAATATATAAAAAATTCAATATATGATTTGGTTTGACAAGACTGTCAAATTTGAGGATTTACGATTACCTTTAAGATAATTATTCTTTTGAAATTCACAAGAAAAATAACTGTTAATGGTGTACACAAAAATGCAACTGTCATACAGAGCTACTTCAGTGTATGTGCTCATTTAAACTTTCTTACAGAAGAAAATCTTGCCTGTTATGGCTCTTGGTTTTACTGATATATTTCCCATATTAACTTTCTGGTTTTCATAAGAGTCATTTTTCTGTATTTTAGGTTAAAATTCTTTCCCAATCAAAAAGGTTATTTTTAAAAATTTATATATATATATATATATAGGGTTTTTTTTTAAAAAAAAAAAACCAACACAATTGAATGTGCTTATAAAGGAGATGTAGAGGTATCTGACTAGGTTCAAAAAACTATCCTTACTTCAATATCTAGCATATAGCATTAGGAAGGTAGGGAAAGCTGGCTCCTTTCTGAAGCTCTATAAATATGAGAAGGCAGAAATTTTAGCCATTATCTTGTGCCTGCTCAAAACCAGGTACAGTATCTACAAGAAAAGGTAATGGTTCAAAAGCCTTTGTAAACATGCAAAATGTGTTACACACCGATTGACTTTTTCAAGAAAGATGATTGCCAGTTATTCAGATTTAATTTTAGACCACCAGAAAACAAAACAAACTAAATAAACCACCAACAAACACAAAACCCACAACCCTTTCTTATCTTCACCTAATAGTTACGAAGAACCCTAATGCAGTCTCTGTTGGTGCGTTCTGCAATAGGTTTTGAGCCCTGCAATTGATATACTGAATATGTCCTAAATTTACAGCAAGCTGTTGAGGAAAAGAATTATAGTCTAGAAATGAATAAAGGGTTATGAGTGAACAATGCTTCACTGAAACACTGCCTTGCAGAGTCAACTATAGGGAGAAGTTTTTTGGATTGTGAAGACAAATCATAACGCTTCAGACATAGGCACTAAAACAATGTACATAAAGGCAAGTTCATACATAGAGTGAGGACTACAGATCCTGGTAGTTTTATTAAGTTGTTCAAATTCAAAAGCACAAGGCCAGATTTTTAACTCAATGGAATTACTCTGTCAGGAAATGTATTTGGTTAAAGTTTGGATACCTGTGTTGCCTTTGAGAAGGGAGCCACACATCCACATTGAACACAGTAACTTTTTTGGAGGATTGTAGTACAGTCCTTAAATTGCCCTAACAGAATGACTGGCACTTCTTCTAATATTTATGTTGTTACCACTGCTATTACTGTTGCTGTTTTTACCCCCTGCTGGATCCTGCCTCCTAGGCTGGCAAATATAGCTCGGTGTCTATAAATAGGTGTTATTCATTGCAAAAATTCAGCTCCTGAAAGCAGTCACATTCTGATGAGTGTTTAAGTGGCAATCTGAGACCACATATCAGCACCTGATAATCTGAGAGTCATTCTACTTTGAAATTCGCTGTCCTAAGTAACAGTATTTCAATCAATATGTTTAAAAACATCTTACAGTCTTTCATAAAGAGAAAATTTAGTGCCATGGAAATTCCTTTAAATAGGTACATTTAGATACTTGCTGGCCTATTACTCAGTGCACGATAAGATATTACTTCATAATTAATGATATATTCTTGTCTTTGAAATCAAGAATAAAGGCCTTTCATAATTGCCCAGAATTCTTTCCTTGCTATAGTATTCCAGCATATTCTTTTAGACTATATATATGCTCTGCATTTTTTACTTTAGAAATACCGTAGCTTGGATTGCAAAGTTAAATCATAGGCAGCTCAATTTATACTCCTGAGATGCACTGAAGCAGCAATGAATCAGTATTGACTTCATTTCTCCACTGTGTCTTTGAAAAATACGTAGTCTGATGTCTTGGATAATTCAAGAGAGTCATAAGAAAGGGCAACAGAGGAGGGATGGCTACTATTTGTAAGCCATAATGTCTTTCCTATAAGGCAAACCTTCATTAGGTATTTGTTGCTCTCTTTTCACTCTAACCTTGACCTTTTCCACTGGCTATTTAATTCAGGATATTAACCACCTCACTATGTTCACAGTTTATGACCTTTTTGTACAGTTTCTCACACAACTGTGAGAAAATTGACTTAAGGCCCTCTGAATACTTTCTCTTCTGTGTAGGAGCCTACAGTTTGGTTTTCAAGGAAGCACTCTGATAACCTGTGACAATTCCCCTTAACTGAACAAATTTAATACTTGGTCTTTCAACTGCCTTGTCTGTCTTTGCTCCCAAACAAATTCAAATTTTCAGATGCAGATGGAGTGCTAGTGGCTTAACTCTACAGCTGTAGCTTGTTATTACTGGAAGCTCTTTGAAGAGCCAACAATGCATTTCAAACTTCAGTAGCTTATGCAGGAGAGTGGGTTTGGGGTTAGGGTTTTTTAATTATTATTTGTTTTCTGAAAACCAACTGGATTTTCTCTAAGATGTCCAAAAGTTACAATCTGTTTTCTGATGCAATGACTGCAAAATGGGCATTCACTGGCTCCCAAGGTGCACTGCTTCAGGTGTACCTGTACCAGGTGGACTCATATCTGCCTGCCAATACTGAATATTTGAATAAGCTGGAAAAGGAGAATAAGGACATTGAAATAAATTAGGTGCCCCAAATTCCTTTTTACAAGGCAGACTGCTGTGTCCAGTATATCCACAGAATTAGTTTTCATTTCAGGTAACCATCAGGATGTGTGTAATTGCCTTTTTTCCTGTCTCGAGTGGTAAGAATTGTTGCCCATGTTGTCTTTTTTTGTTTTGCTTTTTCCTGGTAAAAATATCAGAAAACCCACACAAAGACATAATTCAGGTAGCAATGAAAAACTCACTGTTTGTCCTTAATGCTTGGGAAGTCATCTACTTGAATCAAAGTGTGTGTGAGGACTGACCAGGGTGTTATTGGCATTACTGGATGCAGTGATTAAGTAATCAATCTTGCTTCTGATACAAACCCAGAAGTATGCTAAGAGCGTACTTATGATGATGAATAGTGGGGCGTAACTGATGAACTAGTGTATTTATTTCACCACTGTGAAAAGCATTTTATAAAACTAACTCTTTCCCCAGGCCCACAGTTTACAATGTTCTCTTCATAATGTTTGGGATTTCGGTTTTTTGGATTATTTTTAAGGAGTACTATGTACTATAATTCACTTGCCAACTTGCATTTGCACTGTTGCAAAAATCTCTTAGTTGTTAGATTTGAGAAAGACTATAGCAAATCCTGTCAACTTTTTGTTTTGCTTTCCTAGTCTGTATCCTTTATCATAGTTTGTTATGTGTGGTAAAGTAAGTTGCTTGACATAAGGAACATCCCCGAACTGAAAGAAGTGCACATTATGAAATAACTTTAACTTGTAAGAAGTCTCATAGGTGGAAGTACGCAGCCTTGTCTGTATGTATGCTTTATAGACAATTGGGTTACGTACAGGTAGATGAGGAAAAAAAAATAATGTATGCATCAAAATATTCTAAAGCATCTACCAGTTCTAAACAAATTTTTTTAATTCAAGGTGAAATGCGGTGGGCAGGAGGGCTTCAACATTTTTATAAAACATTTCCTCTTTAGTATTCATCTTGAACACAAGTCTACTACAAGAAATACTCCTTTAAGCAGGCACACAACTGTAAGCACCAAAGAGAGATTTTTATAGTGACGAAGTTCAGTCCCATTACTGAGAAAATGAGAATTTGACTCTGCAATCAAATCAAAATGTGCTGACTGTAGCACTGGCCCCCAGATTTAGTGAAAGACTTTTACAGAAAGTAAGTTAAAATAAGTTTTAAGTAGTTTTCTTGTGTGCTAGTATGAAGTATCTCCAGGCAGATTTACCCACTTCAACTCAGATGATTCCATTTTACTTCTCGTCTTAAATGGGAATGGCTTTTAATATTTTTTTTAATTTTATTGTGAAGTGTTTGAATTTAACCTACTTGTAACACAGATAAGCCTTACAAGTAAGACTTACAGAAAGGTTACTTTGCAATTTGTGATGGCTATGGGCACTATACCACTCTAAGGCAGCTGAGGAAGAAAAGGTACATGTTATTTGGTAGTGACAGCAGTTCTGTTAAGGAGTTAATTATAAGTGGTGTATATATACTTATATAGACAGATCCTTACTCTTTTAGAAAGAGGAATGGTATTTTCAACTGTATTTTGTTTTAAAAATAAAAATATCTTATATTTATCTAGACTAAAGTTCTAAATATTATTTACAGAAGTAATGGGCTGGGATATAAATTGCCTCAAACTGCACAGTACAGTTTGCATGTGACAGATATATTACAAAATAGACATGATCCTGACCAAACAGGATTTATGACTGTGAAGGTCAGCAAACTTTGTAATAGTTTCTCTCTAATTTGAAATTTATTGTGCCTATCTAGGTTGCTCTGACTTCCAGGTGGATTATAAATGGTAGTGTACAGATGTTCTCACAGATTGTAATGCACATTACCACTTAGGTTATTCTAATGTAATTAACAGAGGTCTAAAACTATTAAAAAATCAGTATCAAAGAGCAGTGATTCCAGAATTTCCTTCCTCATGAGTCAAAATACAGTTTAAGAAGGTACTCTTTTACAGACAGCATGAAGACTAGGAGGGTAAAGATGCATTAACTTGATGTTTGAATGTGTTTAATAGTGTGTTTACAATTGGTAGCATTGTTGGCAACCTGGTTTCTCCCAGGCAACCACAGTCTGTAGTTCATTTGCCCCAAACAGTTTAGTTAGAGAAAAACAACATCAAATTAATTATCTGTGACTGATGCATCTGAATGTGAATTTGCATATCATACTCCTTCTAAAAGGACTTGCAAGTGACTGTTTCTATAAGCAATGAGCACCCAGATATTCTAACTCAGGGCATCACTAATATCTGAGAGCTGCAACTGATTTGCATATTGTTAAATGACGAGATATTTTGTAACCCCATAAAATTAATCTGGCACGTCCAGATATTATCTGTTCATAATCACAATGACTTTGTTATGGACTCTCAGAAAACAGATAAGGAAGTGTACGATTCTCTGCATTGCTTCTCTTAGTGAATTTCTTTCTTATCAGCTGAAACTGTGTTCTGGCACCACCGCCCCTTCTGGATCAGAAATAGAGTGGATTATTGTATTGGCTTTGGCTGAGATTGAGTCAATTTTCTTCATAGTAGCTTGTATGATGCTATGGTTTGGATTTGTGTAGAAAACAGTGTTGATAACACAGTGATGTTTTCATTATTGGTGAGCACTGCTTACACAGAGTCAAGGCCTTTTCTGCTTCTCACACTACCCTGCCAGTTAGTAGGCTGGGGGTGCGTGATAAATTGGGAGGAGACACAACCGGGACAGCTGACCCCAACTGACCAAAGGGATATTCCATACCATATGATGTCACACCCAGCAATAAAAGCTAGGTGAAGAAGAGGGAGAGGGGGGACATTTGGAGTTATGGTGTTTGTCTTCCCAAGTAACCATTAATGCATGATGAGGTCCTGCTTTCCTGGAGATGGATGAACACCTGCCTGTTGATGGGATGTAGTGAATGAATTTCTTAATTTGTTTTGCTTGCACATGTGGCTTTTGCTTTACCTATTAAACTGTCTTTATCCCAGCCCACAAGTTTTCTCCCTTTTACCCTTCCCATTGTCCCCCCTGCCCTGCTGCAGGGGGAGTGAGCGAGCGGCTGTGTGGCGCTTGGCTGCCGGCTGGGGTTCAACCATGACAATTATGTAGGTAGCTACATTGTGCAGGTCTTTCTGGGGATCCTGAGTGGAAATAAGTGCTATTACATTGACTTCTGCTGGCAATGACTAGGGAAGTTACGATTACATTCAGAGCCTAACAACGCACAAGCCTTGCTGCAGCTTTTGAGAATGAGATCTGCTTATAGACTTCCAGGGAATCCTACTGCACTTAACATAGACACCTGGAAACAAAATCCAAAGTTCTCAGGTGTAACCTAACAGTCTGGGAAGTGTAGATCACAAAGACCTTTTTTTCCATTTGGAGCATATAAGAAGATGAGTTTAAAGACAGAAACAGTTCTTATGATTGGGAAAAATTGTAAAGGTTAAGATCAGATCATATAGAAAAAATCATGGGCCTCCTGTAAATTCTCAAATAATTCTTTTACAAACAGGACAAATAAGGAAGGTATTAAAATACCACATTATGTGTTATTCTGGTAGGTCTAGCAATTACATAGCCTTTAACAGGCCCTCAGGTATAGCAGTGGGATGGCAACAGAGCTGTTATCTGTTATGCACCATCTAAAGAAAAACAAGCAAGAAATGCTGTTGAACTTGATACTGCATTTTTGAACACTAGAAATATATTCCTTTCATTTAGCAAAAAACTCCAGGGCTCCAAATATTTAGCTAGTTATTCAGATCAAAGGTTTTATTAAATAAATCATGTTGAATAAGCATCATAAAACTAAACAAATCGTACATCCTCACAAAGAATGCCTCGGCGAGGATGCCATTTCACAGCAGTCCAGAAACACCCTTACATTACTAAATAGTCTACTAATGTGATAATTGGGTGATCACCTGGAAATCAGTAGGGTTGCTGTTGCCTTGTGAAACTTATCTCCTTTCTGGCTTATTTTCTGCTTTTTATATAGCCTACTCCTAAAATGGTCAAAGACACCTTCAAGCACTTAGCAATAGAATGATACTTGTTTTTAAAAAGTGTCTTTCAGAGTGGTTGTCTGTTGTCTCAAAGGTTGAGGAGGTTTTAGTATTAGTCAATAGCTCTTGTCTGTAGCTTTATTCAATAACCATGTAAACTCGGGATATTTTGATAATATTTGAAATTAGGTAATTAAAAAATTTCTGAATACAGCTTCACAGCAAATGTAATGATTTGTAAAAATATTATCATACTACATGTGTGTCTTTCCGACATTTTTATGCAAAGCTCTAAACTTCCTTAGTTTGCTAAAGTGCAAACTGTATGGAAATCTACAGAGAATAATGAAAATTGGGACAATTGGAGCTACATGTCAGTTTTAGCAATCAGTTTTCATTAAAAATAAACATTGGCTCCTGTCCAACATAGGATAGATCTCTCTTTACTCACATAGGTTTTTCTTGCATATTTTCTTATTTTATGAAAGAATGGCACCATGGGGAGTCAACAAAATGCTGTATTTAAGGGTTGTGATTCATAAAAGACAGAAGAATTCTGGCATTTGAATTTTACTGGTCTATTTTCCAAACACAGTATTTCTTTTTGTGACAGAAGAGTTGTTTGTCTGTTCTTAGTTAGTAATATGAACAACTTGCTTCTGCTCACTATTACAGTTTGAGTTGCTGGTCTGGTTGTGGAACAGACTGAACTACAGCTATGAAGGAAACCATCATTTGTCATATGGGTAAAAGCTGCAGCTCAGTAATGAAGCTGAGAAAAAAAGGGAAAAGCAGAAGAACATCGCTACAAGTAGAGTTCAACCTCTACTAGCTCTTAAAGCAGCAATAATTATATATTTATATGTACTTTGAAAGAACTGTTCTTTTTCCCAATATTCAGCAAATACTCTTCCCAGTGTTCAGCAAAGCAGAGACACAGTAGAAACGGTGAGCTAGAAATAATGGTACTGAGGAAGTATAATGTTTTATAGTCTACAATAATAAAAATAAAATGCAATAACTACTTTCCTAATATTATTTTCGCAAATGACACGGGAAAAATATGGGATTTTGAGCAATGAGGTAGTGGCTCATCGGATCAGATGGGCTAGATTGTTACAAGGAAGCTCAGAAGTAAACACACACACAAAGAATATCCAAGGAGTCTTGATGTGAAGTGAACGTAGAATATTAAGTAGATTTGGACAAAATCTACTTACATATAAGAAGCATTAATCCATGATAAGTTTTCTATCCTAATTTTTATTAAATAGATGACAGTACATGAAAACACTTAAGTGTTATGGATTGATCTAATCCGAGAGAAGTATCAGAACAAGTTACAGAAAATTATTTTTTTATCTAAAGTTTTTGCATTCCATATCTTGTAACTAAAGGTTTACCTTGCTTTGGATACCGCAGACATCATTTAGGGCAGTTTTCCTAAAAGTCCTTGAATATCAGCACCTATCTATTTAACTGTAAAACAGTTCCAGTGAACATGTGTTTCATGAAGATTGTAATAACTAGACATGCCAAAAAAGTTTACTTTTGTTGTAAAATATTTCTTTACTATTAATTTTATGATTTTGTAAGGTTTATGGTAATGCTGCTCTACCAGGACCCTCCTGCGTACAAAGAGATTTAGAAGCTTACTGATTTTGTGTCAGAATAAATATTTGGTGGTGAATGAATAGGGTTTTTTCATAGAGGGTATCAGTAACAGTGGCAGACAAAGTCTACTGTTTTCATAGCACAACACTGAAGATTATTATGAAGTACATAGAAACCCTCATTTCTTCCTCATTTTCAAAACTTGAGCTGATTTATAAACTACAGAGTATAAGGAAAAAGCAGAACAAGTGAAGAGGATAAATAGAACACAATGATGTGCAGCAAGAATGCTATGGGGCTGCTAAACAGCTGGGTTTCAAGTCGAAGTAGGTTTCTGATGGTGAAAAAAACCAAAAACCCCAAACCGCATCCTGAAGAGAGTACTGTGATAGAGAGATTGGAGTCTCTTAGTAACATGCATAATATAGGTCTGACAAATAAGTAATTTTATGATTTAGAGGTAATGCCATGCTGGTTCTGCAAGCTAAGATAGAAATCAGATCCATGAGCACCTATAGGCAAGAAAACACATAAAAGTCAATCATTTTAGTGGGAAGCTCTTGCACCACTACAGTAAAAGTGTGAAAACCAACAGCTATGAATAACAAGAAGAGGAAGGGGAATAAATCAAATGACACGTTATAACAATGCAATTCTGTCTGGGATTGGGGATTATACTGATGTTACTATCTCGATTTAAAAAAAAAAAATTCTTAACTGAAAAAGTTACACTAGTACAATAGTTAGTACCTTTCCAGGAACAGGAAGCTCCTCTTTTTATTTTCCTTTTTTAATGTTTTTTTTCTTAGTGCCTTAGCTGAATGTAATACTAATAATATAATCTACTTGGAGTTATTCCAGTGCCCATGATATATATTATAAATGTTTTATTTTATTTTATTGCATTTAAGTAAGCTTGGTTTATAGAAAAGGCAGATGTTCTCATTAATATTTTCATATAGGTCCTCCCAAAGTAAAAGAAATTTCCTCAAATTCTTCAAATGCCCAGGGTAGGAAGCTTCTGGAATCCATTCATGATACCAGTCTCTAGAGGAGAGTACAGAGGTATCCTTTCCCATTATATTGCATTAACAAATATTCAGAGATTAGAAAAGACTGAAAAACTCATCTTTATCACTGGGATGAAGGTAACGGAGCAGGGAGTGGGAAGGAAGAAATGCAATACCATTGCACTAAGAGAATGAAAGGTGAAAGATGTGAAACAGTTGATTGAAAAGATGTTTTATTCTAATCATGACATGGATTTTAATAATACTAATCTAATCACAGAATCGCAGAATCAGAGGGGTTGGAAGGGACCTCTGGAGACCATCTAGTCCAACCCCCCTGCCAGAGCAGGGTCACCTAGAGCTGGTTGCACAGAATCGTGTCCAGGCACGTTTGGAATGTCTTCAGAGTCAGAGACTCCACCACTTCTCTGGGCAGCCTGTTCCAGTACTCTGCCACCCTCAAAGGAAAGAAGTTCCTCCTTATGTTTAGATGGAACTTCCTATGTTCAAGTTTGTGCCCATTACCTCTTGTCCTATCACTGGGCACTGCTGAAAAAACACTGGTGCCATCCTCCTAGCACCCTCCCTTTAAGTATTTGTAAGCATTGATGAGGTCACCCCTCAGTCTTCTCTCCTCCAGACTAAAAAGACACAAGTCCCTGAGCCTTTCCTCATAAGAAAGATGTTCCAGCCCCCTAGTCATCTTTGTAGCCCTTTGCTGTACCCTCTCCAGCAGTTCCCTGTCCTTCTTGAACTGGGGAGCCCAGAACTGGACACAGTACTCCAGATGTGGCCTCACCAGGGCAGGGTGCTGCTCTGCACTGCTAAACTCAGCACCTTGTTAGTGCTGTTGGTACTGTTAACATTCAAACAAGAGATTCCTAACAGGAAAGTCTCTTTAGGCAATCTTACTCTTATGTAGCACGATAGGAGTTTATATTGTGACAGGGTGACTGGGGAGTCGGTTTGATTTGACTTCCCAAATACATTGATATGCTTTTTCTTAACAAAAAACTCCAGTGAAGGTGCAGCAGATGGCATTTAAACTAATGCTAGTTGCTACTTGATAGAAATATATATGCTTTGTTATCAAAAACTAAAGTCCAGGCACAACCTCTGTAAATTAACAGCATTCTCCCCTGGAAATTGCCCGACACGTGGCATTTTCCAGAGGCACAATAATTACTCTTTAGAATTACTTTTATCTGTCTCAGGAACAGAAGTCATCAGTGGCAGAGATGAGTCAGTACTGAAGGCCGGGACTGAGCAGGTATTAGCAACTGGGAATTTGCCACAATACTCCCTGTTTCACTGATACTTTATGTTAACAGAGGATGCCCAGAACTTTGCCCCGACACGTAATGGCAGTTCCTGCAAGGAGATTCAGGGCATTGTCATACCTGGGAATGAGCCATCCTAGCCCTCTGAGTAAGCTAACTAAACATTAAGAAACAAACTGTTGGATTTTACCCATTTTGTGTTCCTGAATAAGAACTGGGAACTTACCTTGAAAGAGAAACAAAACCAGAAATATTTTCTCATATTTTTAATGCTTGCCTACTGTTTATTTTTTCTGTTAACTTTTCTCTAATGTTCAAGGTAAGAAACTTACTTAATGTATACTCATTAGTTTTAAATGCTAAGCCAAAAGTCCACAGAAATGCATTTGCAATTGAAATGTAATTTGCAGCAAAGAGAACGCTCTCACTTTAAGCAGTATTGGTTATTTATATAAAGCACCTAATCAGAAATTAAAAAAAATGATGTTGCATTACTTAGTTTATTAACACCTCATACATATTTTGAACATTAAGCACTTGTGATAACTACTCCAAATGAGATTCATGGACTCAGAATTGTTTGCTAAGGGGTAGGATCGAACATTTCCATTGATAAAGGAAATCACAGGCAGCTTGAGAATGAAAAGAGGAAAAAGTAATTAACTATTTTTTTAGTTCATAATAGCTCTAAGAAAATGGTTAAGAATTTACAAGCTAAATCTTGGTTAACTGTGCTTGTTCAGTAGGAAAACAGCAAACATAAAATTTGCAATAGGACTTCAAACCCCACATTTGGCTGGGGTGGCTGATAGCAACTTTTTTTGCCATCATTGGGCACTAGATACAGTTACAGGAAATGCTCTGCCAGGAGGGAGGAGAGACAGCCAGCCAAACCACTGCCAGTGATCGTGCCTTTTTCCTTGATAGGAAAGGAGACAAGCAGAAGCCACTCATTTGCTTTTGGTAGTTAGGAAAGTAACCTCTTCCTTCTTTCTTTTCTGCTACTTCTGCTATTCTTTTTTCTCTATCCTCATGCTTGAAGCTCTGAGAACTGATTTGGAATTTGACCTGGGACTGGAGATAGGGAAAGAGTTGGTCTTTTCTGTGTCCAGGCAGCCTGTATTATACCTGTCAGTCTCTCAGTTGCAGGACCCTATCCAGATTTAGCTGCTGTCCATCAGGGAAGACACAGAGCAAGTGCAGTGATCTAGGAGAGATCTTAGATCTCAAGAAAAGCAAAAACTAAAAACCTCACCCCTACAATTGGGAGTGACTAAATGAAAGAGTAGGGAATTTTTTCAGCATAAAGATGACAGATTTTCCAAAGTCACAAGGAGTTATAAGCTTAAAATATGGAAGTAGAGTTTCAGATTTGATGAGAGAATTTTTTTTTTAAGACCAAAAAAATGAAGCATAGAAATGCAGTGTCTTTGGATTCTCCATCACTGCCAATTTTTAAGAATAAATTAGATAAAAATTTCTTGGAAGTACATTGCTAGGCATAGCTAAGACTGCTTTGGGACAGGTGAATAGACTATATAACTTACAGGAATCCCTTCTTCCCTTCCTTTTTTTTATGGCGTTATGACTCTAATATTGATTTTATTGTCATTGTTCTGATCAGCCCAGGTGAGGGGAAAGACATTGGTGAGTTTTCCTACTTAGCTTTGCTTTATTCTTTATCAAAACAATGAAATGCTTTCTCTGTGTCTTAAAGGAGGCATGTTTCTAGTAAACTTTAACAGAGGTTTGGTATCCATCAGCAGAAGTAATCTAATATCAAAGGATAACTTTACAGAAAGAGTTATGAAAATATGTATTTGTTCAAACACATAAAGTTTTCAAATGTGTGCCACTGAACAGGTTATATATTGTGTGAAGATGTAGATGGTTTGAAAGGAGACAATCAGTATTCCCAAAGGTCCTCTTTCTCCCAAAAGGATATTTATGAGGCAATGGGAGTAAAGATGCTTAGGCTTTCTTCCTGATACGTCTGTTTGCCAGTAAGTTAATTTTAGTGTGAACATAACCACTCTGAAGTTGGCAGCTACATCTGTCTATCCATACACTGTACCCCAGCTATGGCCATCTTGGTGCTATGTGGGAAGATGTATGAGTGGGCTAGCAAAAACTATCTTTTATGATAATGAAGTGTAACAGCTTGGGAAAATGCCTTTCTGTGGAGCTGTCTGGACTGAAAACAAGCCAGGCACATCAAAGGAACTAAATCTCTTACAAGAGGTTTGAAAAATAGGTCTGGGCATACAGAGGAACAAGAACCTGGCAAACACGGAAGGGAATGAAAGTTTAATGGATAACATGCAAAAAAAATAATGTTTGAAAATGGACACCTCTTTCTAGAATTCAGTTACTGCTTTGCTGAATGCTTACTCTTTAGAGGGGTTTCAGAACTGATATTTTCTCTCAACCATGCCTCCTACACAGCTGCCACTTTTTTCTCTATTTATTTCTGTTTTTAATGGATGTTTTTGAAAATACCTTTTGAGAATTAGACTGGCTTGTATAGTTTGTCACCTTCAAAAGACTAAAATCTTTTCATGTATCAGGAAAGTAAAAAGGATGAAGGCTTGGGAGTTGGGAAGCTGGTCTCTTTTTCTTATTTGCTGTTTTCTTAGGAGACTTCAAAAACAGAGCAGATGTAAGTGGGCAAGGAAACTGGTAGGAAGAGGTCCAGGAGCAGCAAACTATACTTTTTGAGAAGGTAACTCTAGTGAAATCATCAGAGTTTTGGTAAAGAGGTGAATTTAGTATCATTTTTGGATCATGACACAGTGTTTTTGTCTGGGAAAGTAGAAGTAAGAAGTGATGCTTGAATTGAAAATACTCAAACAGTAGCAGCGCAATGAGGGAGACATCTAAATATGCCTCCCACCTCAAAAGTAAACATTAGAAATATATGCTCCACAGGGCTTGGTTTTAAATCTCTGTTTCATTTGCTTGTGCTAGTTCTGGGAAAATGGATAAAAAGAGAACTTGAAAAACAAATTAGAAATCTGACTTGCTATGTTTTTTGCAGTAGTTCTGATTGTGGAGAAGCAGACAGGAAAACTGTGTCTTTATTAATCCAATGTATTTTGCTGAGCTTCTGTTTAGATCTACAAGCCCTTATCTTGTCAGCAATGTATAATCTTTAGTGTGTTTGTGTTTATGTGTAAGGGCATTGTACTTAATCAGTTAAAGCAACATGATTCAAACCCAGTCTTCAGGGATTTAAAAACTTTTTTCTTTAAATATTCTCATTGCTTCATTTCTTTTCTCCCCCTATCACACCCTATTCTTTTCATCCAATAGTTTTTCATTCATATCCATTCCATTATAAAAGTATTTTAGGCAACTTTCCAGAAATCTTTTAGATTTTTTTGGCAGTGCTTATTAGTGATAATTTCTCCAGCAGGTCTCTTTCTTCTATCCTGCATCAGCAATAATTTTTAATACCTTTTACTGGGCACTTGGCCCCAAACTTCTTTTGATCACTTTTAGTGACCTGAATTTCAGATCTGAAGACAGTAGAAGCTGTCAGGCTCAGAAGCTTTGAAAAATTAAGACAAAATTAGCTAGCTTGAACATAGTCTTCTTGGGCTCTCATCTGCAAAAAGAATTTTTATTTTGTCTTCAAAAATCACTGCAGTGACTTGTCTTTCTGACTATGGTCCATTTTGTAGTATTTTCCAGGCAAGGCAGCAGCAGAGGTGTCGGTACTCTTTTGCCCTTTCTAGGTCACTGACAGCCCAGAAACTTGTGATTTTTCAGTCCCTCTCTAATGGATTTGTACACAGTTAATCACAAAGGGCCATTTTTCTGGACTGCAGCCAGAATGTAAATCTTTCTGAAAACCACTTTTCTATATGTATCTGAACTTCTTGCTCCCAAAAGGTGAGGACTGTGAAGTTTGCTGTTCATCCACAGAGCAGATGGTAGCAGTGCCAATTTCTATAGGACCAAGTTACATGAACCCTGACATGGAGGATCAGACCATGGAATGAAAGGTTAATTAAATGTCTTATGCTTTTGAATCCTACTTTTTCTAATGATAGTGCTGATTTAGTCTCACTGCAAATCCGAATAGAGCCAACTTTCCTGCAGCAGCACTTACGATGTATCTCATTATCTTTCAGAAGTCTAAGAGCCAGGTTCTGCAATTCAGCTAGGCCTATTTTATTCTATTTTCTAGTGAAAAGTAGCCTTCAAATTTGAAATATTCACACTGCGTGAGGCAACTTTGAGCCGGCAGAGATACTATAGAGGCATGTCTTGCATCAGCAAAACACTTTGTAGTAGGAATTAAGGAGATAATATGGTTAAAACCTTTTCGAGTATAGTTTTTGGCTTGAAAATGCAGAAGAGAAGTGAGTATAGTTTGTGTTCAGTTGTATTTGCACACATAATATGGTAATATTTTTGGAGGGAGAAGACTGGCCACTCCCTACAATTAGTCTTTTATTTAAACATAATGCTGGTTCACTGAGGCTAAGGCTTCTGACAGGAATATAATTGTTGATTAAGTTTTCAACAATAAGCCTTTGAAAGACCTATGGTAAACTCTCAGTGCACATTCATGGGATTGGGAGTATGGGGACACAGCTGAGAAATCTGAACATTTTCCTCCTGGAAATTTTGGGAAGATTTTGCTCTTACATCAACAGAAAGGAAAGCAAGTTTTTAAACCATAAGTTTAAAGTCATAACCCATCATAGCCTGCTTGTTTATAGAGGGAGCTCAGTCTTATGAGAGGTGATGGCTCATCTTATGATGGCTGTAAGACGTTTTTTTCTTGCACTGCATTTCCATTTACCTGCTCAAATTCCCATCTCCATTGTACTGAGGGGAATCAACTGTTTGTGTAAGAATTGCCACTGTTTGCAGCACAACACTTTGACATAACCTAAGTCAGTGCCTATTTACTGCATGATGATTCCACAGTTACTTCATAACCAGCTGAAAAGTCTCTGCAGTGGGAAAAAGAAATTTTCAGAGAAAAGGAGAGATAGAGAGGAGAATTTCCCAGGATAAGTTCTTCCTTACTGATGAGTGAAATCCTTGAGTAACCTTATGATCTTGGTGTAATTCAATGCTGCTGCTCTGAGGCTGTGAATTATGAATCCTCAGTAAATCCATGTCTTGTACTTCTCTACTCTAAATCAATTCCTGGTATTCAGGTTTTTTTTTCCAATTAATTCAAGATTAGCAGATTTTAAGAGCAGAATGGACTACAGTGAGCCTATGAATGAGATCAGATGCTTTTCCTAAATTAATTAATGAATAAATTTGGGATAACAATTTCTGCAAAAGGTGGGAGGGGGGAAGGTGTCTTATTGTTCTGGCTTAAGGAAACTAAAAATATATAGAAAATAAAAAAAACCCAACATTTTCAAAATGAAATATTACAAATTTTTGTTCTGAAGACAATTGTAATGAACATTTTAATTTGTTTATGAATGCATGTATGTAATGAAAATACTGCTTTGAAACAGATTATGTATACAAAATATTTAATACTTGCATATACTGGAGGTCTAAGATTACACATTAAGTCAAAGAACCTACTGTAACTAATTTACAGATGATAGACAGAGACAATACTTGTCTACCTGTTGCATTTGGCTGTGAATACAATTTGCATACTTTCAACATGAATAATCCTAAGAAAAATATTCATCTTTGGGATTTGGACAAACTGCTTTTTTACAAAAGTTGTAAAAGGCTTTTAGGAAATGTTTTTTTGTTATTCTTTAAAAATTAAATGTTAAAAATGAGGGGTTTTTTGTTTCAAGACTACTTAGAGTCCCTACGGCAGACAGTCCCTGCTTATAGTTCCTCTGGTTCTTAAGTTTCTAAACAGCTGTTACAATAGAAGGACTAGGAAAGTCAGTAGCTGAATTACAGTTTGGGGATGGGTAATGAAGTCCTAATCCTGAATTTAATAGGTATTGTATTTCTGTATTGGCATAAGCTGTTCTCCAGTCTAGGTAACTTCTGGTATTTCAGAAGTTTCTAACAAAATTATTAACAACTGCTTTGTAGGGTAGAGAGAGATGTAAAATATCAAGCGACTGTCTTCATTTCTCTGGCCTAATAGCTACTATCCTGAAAGAGGCACTAGCCTTGGAGTAGTGAAATAATAGGGCTGTATGGTGTACAGTTCCTTTTTCAGAAAAAGGAAACTTGGAGCTTCATGAGTACAGTTAATATGTAGTGGGGAAAAATAATTTCTAAATATTTTTACTTTTAACTAGAATATTATATCCACCATATTTGCCTCTCACATACTGCCTCTTCATAATCTCTTTTTCAAATGTGATTTTATTTGTGTGGTTGCTGTGATTAAACGTGAATTTTGATATAGTACTAAGATTTGTATAATCAAAACATGATTTTAACAAGTAGATATAATTTACAAAGGTCAGATCACACAATCAGGAACAGAATCAATCTAATCTGACTTTGATGATCACAGTGCAAGGAGTGAATACTTGAATAGTCCAATACACATTTTGAGAATTCTCTATAGTTTGAAATTCAAAACTTGTAATAAATCGATAAAATATAGATAGTTTTGAAAGAGAAAAAGGGTAAATCAATTAAATGAGTTGTTATCACAATGTCTGTGCCGCTGTTCCATTTGTAATGTCACCACAGAATTTATTTAACGATGTGTGTTTAAGGAAAGAGTTTTTCATTTTCTTTTTGGTTGCAATTTTTAGATAAGGTTGCCTACATCAACATTGATAAAGCTAGAAAAAAATAAGCCATCATGAGTTTACTGAATTAAGTTATTTAGGAGTTCAAAGCAAACAACTAATGTGCAATATAGACAGAATTTTAGATTAATCAAGAAAGTTAGAGAAGTTAAATAGTGAGCAGAATGTTTCCTGATGCCAGAATAAGCAATAAGTATATTTTAGTGTGAGTTTGCTGCTAGAACACCCAACAATTTCTTGCTGGCACTTGATGTTGAAAATTAATACAATAATTAACTATAATTTATCAAACTATTGATTACATTTACAGTGGCAACTGATGCCATTTAGTTGCATCATTAATCCTATGCAATATAAATATAACCCATTATAATCTGAAAAATCTGTTAATTGTATTTGTAGTCATATTTTTCCTTGGGGATTTGTGTATTTAAATGACTCAAACGTTTAGACTCCTAATGGCTACCAGAGTTGGAGGCTCAAAAAGGAGAAGCAGATAAAGAGCTATCCACTAATTGTCCAAACTGGGGAGTTAGAAAAAAGTTTGCAAATTTCTATATTCCTAATAATAGATCAGATTGCTATCTATGCTAAGAACTTTCAGATATATGTGGTCTGTTTCAAATAAGCCCATGGTAAACTTAAGACATCTTAGACTGTTAGAGAGTGCCCATGTACAGGATTCAGGATACTACTTCAGCCAGAGACCTCGGAGTAGAAAGGCGTGTGGAGTCAGACTGCTCTATATTCAGCACTGTTAAATTACAATACAATGGAGCAATGGTTATGACCTGCTGACATTTTGTTCAAGAGAAAACTGAAAGCAAATATGTCTGCAATGTTAGAAACAGATGTCAAAGCTTCAGGGAGTCGCGGAAGTATAAAGAGAGAAAGATGTAAAAATCACAGTATGATCTTGGGGTCTTTGGAACTATCACTGTCAAAATGCTGCTTCATGTTTCTGAAAAGGAAACAGTATTTGAGACAGTGGTGGGTAATGTGAGGTTTCTTCCCAGTTGTAGGAGGTTGTCACCCCGAACATGAAGCACAGTGAACATGTCACCCCGATGAATGCCACAGTGCAACATCTTTTCCAAATCCCAGTGGAAGAAATAGGAGGAAACATTCCATCCAGTCTCAGGCAACAGCTATGGTATGTTAAGAAAATAGAGCCATGAGACCCAGAAGAATCAAAACAGATGGTCTTGCCATCTCTCCATGCCCCTAGGAATTTTTAGCACCCCCACTGTAAAGTGGAGAAGCAACCAACAAGACCTACAACTTGGAAACCAAACAATTAAAATCACTGTAGACAAACCAAAAATGTTGGCTCAAGGCAGCTCAGCTTTTATACTGTGTGGACATAGTACACAACTGCTAATGTTCCACTGCATTTTCCAAGCTTTAAGGTGATTTTAAGTAGAAAACTTAAACCAGGGACTTTGGCTGGTGAACATATGATGTAAGCTGTTCTATTTCCTACTATTAGTGAGACTTAATATGATTCCATTCTGACCTATTAGCAGGTCTGGTAAGAGCATAACTTGTGGTGGAAGTGGGAACTCTTGGGTTTCCACGCATTGTGACAGACCACTGTTGTGGTTTAACATACGTGGGAGCTCCTCATAGTTTTTAAGTGCATTAGTTGAAGCACAAGGCTCTGTATCAAATTGCCTTTAAGATGCTTCCTCTCCAGATTTGCACACTCAGACACGGGGTGTCCTAACACGCTTTTATCCACAGTAAAGTTTTGTTTACCCCTCTTCCCTGTTCCCACAAACTTTATTATCATACTCTGTGTGATTTTAAGGTACCAAGAAAAGGGAAACGAACTTACATTGCCTAATTGATATCATCGTGAATACTCCATCTGTTGTCCCAGGGAAAATTACAAGGGCTGCAGAATCTGTTAAAAAACACTCATTTATTCAGGAGCGTTTGCAGAAAATATTAACTGCTCCTCTGTGAGGGATAACAAGATTTTTCACATATTTTTAATTAAAGTGAAAACTTCCATGTTTGCTTGCTTGCTGGTTTGCTTGCTTGCTTTGTTGCATACTTTTTTTGCTCTTTTTAATTATTTCTATTTCTTATGCAAGAATCCTTTTCACACCTTCTCTTTGCTCTCTCTAAGCAGTTTGTTGTTTTTCACAGTTTGATCTTCACTGACAGCTTTCTTTGCTGTGTTTTTGGTGCATAAAGAGCAAAACATACAGTTCAGTCTCAATGACTTTCATTTTAGATTAGGAAAACTGAAATACAAAGTGAGAACAAATATAAAATCTTCATGAGAGAGAAAGCAAAGAATCTGTAAGATCTGCAGTTTAAAAACCTCTGTAAAACCTTTCATCTTTAATCCTCTTATAATGCTGTCACTGGCTGACAGGCAGGTGGAGAGATTTTTCATTTTATGGCATAGAAAGGACAGATTTGTGATTAAGGCATAGATTGGCTCTCAAAGGATTGTAGTTCAGTTTACATCTTTTGATACAAACTTCGTATGGGTGTTGGTTTAGGCTTCACATTGCCTGTATCCTTTCTTTTCCTCTTCTCTGTAATGGTAACATTCCTCTGTCTATTTAGAAGTTGTAATCTCAAAAATGCTGTCTTCTGCACCAGAACTGTTAACTTTGCTATAATCTGAAATTTAGGCATGATAAATGTTATACAATAACTCCTGTTCAGGGATGCAGTTGTATATGTGCCTAATCCCTTTGGAAAGTCAGACTAAGAGCATACTCAGTGTACATTCACCTGAACTGATGCCGAAGAAGGAAAACACACAGTGGTTTTGAGAGAAATTAAATGTACCAAACAATGTGTCTATTAGCGATATTAAATCTGCATAGTACAAACATTAAGCAAATTTCTCTTCAGTGATGTGAGAAGGATGGGGATATGTTTATATTTAAGTGTGTTGCTAACTCTGAACTCTAAGCACAAATGACTATTCATCTTTTTGATGCCGCACAGAGAGCAGGGGATATTTCAAGGGCAACTTCAGTAGAATTTTAAATGCATATCAACATTTCAAAACTCTCTTATTGGAAGCTATTATTTTTTACTCATGTTATCTGACATAAAGGCAATTTATTTTGATGTTGTTCACATTTACTTGTTGTGGCTTTATATTTCATCTGACTTTTATGCTGTTCAACTCCTCAAGAAACCAGGTTCCTTTTCAGCTAAGAGTAACATGCCTTGTTTTATTTTAGCCTAATTTTTGTGCATTGGGAAGCTATGCGAGCACTCACATGGTATTCAGTCTTCTATACTTACAGTATCAGTCCAGTGAAGATTTCTGTACCAGTAAAAAAAGTGAATTTGTGGTGGTTTGGCAAACAAATCAGATTTTTGTTCCAACTTATGAAACTAGCAAGTTGGTTTTTAATTGCACATTAAGCAACTTTACATGGCTCCTTGAAAGCCATCTGATATCACTTCCTTACAATTTTAATATCTATAGGAAAGGAGAGCTGTGTCTCAAGCTGACTTTTCACTTCATTCAGAGTCTGCAAAATAGACACAGGAGCAAAAGAAGCAACCAAAAGAATGGAAAAAGAGAAGCAAGAAGAGGCTTGAACAAATGGCCATTGCATTTACCACTTCCTCCAAGAGCAGTACCATCAGAAAAGTTCTTGGTGGGAGGAATTGCTTGGCAGTATGAACCAATTTATCCGCTTTTTGCTTACAGATCATGGAGTCTATATAGGAATATTGGAGGAAAGTTCTGTGCAGGTGCCCAGAATTGCTGCAATTGCTCTGTCTCCCTGATTCTTTTGTCATTTTGTCTTAGAAGGTATAGAACTGAGACATCCACCTATTGCCCAGTGGGTTTACATTCATTCATGTTTTAATTTTCCATCAAAAAAAGCTTTCAGAAATAGATTTTCTTTTCATCATTGCCTCCAAATATGCATTTCAGTCTTAAAATGGACAAACTCAGGGGATGCGAATAAAAATTTCCAGATCAGCTGTTGAGTACACAACTTTGGTTTCTATGGTAGCAAAAGGAATTTCTTAGAAGATTGCCTGTACAAGTTAATTCAAGGTACAATTTGCATTATTATCTGAGCATGATTGCTTAGAGGATGATGCTGGTTTTAGCTGTTGTTTCTTGAAACAGAAAAATCTTAATTTTATGTAACAATATTACTCAATGATTAGGGAGTCATTATGGGGTCACAGAGACTAAACCCTGGGATTTTCATTGCCTGTGAGTGTGGTGTTCTGACATGCGAGATCATACTTGTCTATTAGCAGCCAAACATAAGGATCCTTAAATTTGTAAGAGTAATAAATAAGTTGAAAAAGCCTGGACATAAGCTATAGGTTGCTATAGGTTTTGTTAACATGAGGTAAAGGGGCTTTTTAGATTCAAAATAGAAGGAATAATGCAGTGTATCTTTATATGTCATCCCCCAACCTGCAAAAAAAACCCAAACCAAAAATCACTTGAGACAAGTAGGGCTACTGCTATCTTGAGGTGACATTTGTAGGGCTTCCCTCCTTAATGGAGTTAGGCAGTTTGCTAGACAGGTTGAAAATGCAAAGCAATGCTTCAGCTACTCTCAGAACATACCCAGGTAGCATGATATTTCACAAAGAATATTTGGGTAATGTTTTATGAACCTCACAAAACAGAACACTTCCTTGTTTTCAATGTTTACTGCAGAGTAGGTAGTATGATAAAGCCAAAGGTTACTTAAGAAGATGGTATACCCAAATGGTACTTTTAATTTTAAGTGGTAGAGCAAACACTTTAAAGGTATGAATGAGGCACACACGCATGAATATTGTTGCTGCCTTATACACCTTAATATTTAGCATTATATACGAAAATGTGGCAAAGAGAGAATGTGTCAGTGAACTGGTAACTTTTTAATTCTGTATTTACCTGCCCAACGATCTCAGAAGAGGAAAAACTTATAAAGAACCTTGTAACTCTCTCCTATATTTCTCTTTTTATGCTAATCTATGTATCTCTGTGAGCCTGGGTGTAGTCAGCAAAATCCCTGACAAAATGCCACAAGTCACAACAAACAGATGGTTCTGTAGTTTTGGGGGCCATTTTTGCTAAAACAGCTTGCAATATTCTCCTGCCGTTGTGTGTTGTGTGGTAGAGCTCAGCAGGGATTTTTTTGGTACCTCTAAGCTCATATAGATAGGCGTGTGGGATCTTAGGCTAATTAAAAAAATGGACATGTAGCAGAAAGCAACTAGGTCATTTATCAGTTTAAGGGCCATTTTTTCCCTATTTTTCCAACATATGACAATGAAATGTCAGTATTTTCTCTATAAAAGCTCTGGAGAAAATGTGAAAATATGGATTCAGAAGTTCACATAGATGACTAAGTGGTAACTCTCCAAGTTACCTGTTTTTTTTAGTGTTCTAATTTCTCTCTTTAAGTTTTAGTTGTCTAAGCATACCAAGGAACAGATGAAATGAGATTAATTTTTTAAAAAATAAAACTCATGTTTAAGGAAAGCTTTAGAGAGAGGATTGGTGTCTCTTTCTGAACAAGATAAAACTAAATAAAAATATAGATCTACAGAGCTAAGTAGGGATGCTAACTTACCTTCGGGTGGGGATGTACTCATTGATACCTGTGACGTAACTCTCCAATGGTTTTGATTTTTTAATAGTAACATATTTCAAATTATGGGACAAGAGGAATGTAAACTTTTTCAAGTGTTTTAACTCTTAAAAATGTATCTAGTGAGTTTTTAAATGTATGGGTTCCATTATTTTACCATATTTTCAGATATAGTTCTTTCGCCTGCTTTCTTTTTGCTTCCATTTCCTATGTAATTATTTTCATTTTTTTCGTAAGTACTTTTTTGTATTTTAATGCTTTGAAAAGCATATTATTCGTCATAACTGATAATAATTGCTGAGCATCTTTACAAACTGGCTGTTGCTGTTCAGTAAAAAATGCATTCTGTTCTACTATAGCATGATTAATTTTGATTAGCATTTTGATTAGTATTTTGCCTGCTACCTATGAATTAAACAGAGCTTTAAAAGTTAATAAGATTTTTGTTACTAAAATTGAAAAACTGGTATTTTCCCTTTCTGTTTCAAGATATGCATTAAATGCATTTTCTAGGCAACATCAGTATGTCAATCCATTTATTGGAACTGTGACAGACTTTTCAGACAGGGTAGAATTATTTAATTGTACTGGTGCTCAAAATTATGTAGGGATCTAGTGTACCTCTCATAGGATTGGTCATGATGGTCTTAGTCTGCTAAGATTAGTTTTCTAAATTACTAGCTTCCTAATTTTCTAAGAGTTTTAGTAAGACAAAAAAGAACAGGAAGTAAGCTACCAATACTTTTTCTTTACCTAGAAAAGTTGATTGCAGAGTTAATTGAAAGTTTTTCTATTTTAGAAGTTCCCCAAATACCACTTTTCAGTTCTATGCATTTTTTTCCCCTAAAAGACAGGGTAAAATAAGGGTATCTTTGAAAAGGAGTATCTTCTCACATTGTGCTCTTCTGTTGCACCACATATGAATTCAAGCATACTGAAGGCTAGCTACTTCTGTGCCTGGGTGCCAGGGAGAGCGGGAGGGAAGGTAGAAGGAGCAGTAACATAATACTTAGCATTTATTTGGCAAAATCCTCAAAAGAGTTTTTACAATTATCTCAAATGTGCATGGGATGTGAACTTCAACCTGTTTTCATAATCAAAGCCCATGTGTCTGCATTAACTGCTCAGCATTATTGGTTGCTTCTCTTTGTACAGGTAGGAAAAATAAACTTTGGAGACTAAATTACATGCTTACACAATGTGCTTGTATCCAGCTCATCCCCTAGGAAATTTTACCATAGCATATCTTATTTCAGGTTTGGGATGAATTTTAAGACTTCCCAGAAAGATCAGTGTTTTATCCTTTATTATCCTTAAATTCCCTGTAAAGGACAAAATCACACAAAGAAAGTGGATAAAATGATTCTCAAATTTCAGAGATCTTGAGCAGAGCTAGCCACTTAAATTTCGCTGGGCAGGAATCCTGTATTTTTGTTCATTCACAGTAGCTCTAAATTATACAATTACAGAAATGTATGGTACCATTTATACTTTGGCAATTTTTGGTCCCAACGGATACCATTGCTAAAAGGAGAAGCCAGAAGCTAAACAAGAGTGGTGTAGAGTAATTAACAAAAACTTACGATTCTTAAAATTATGTGTAGAAACCAACATCAGATTGCAAATAACTATGACTAGATAATAATACTGAATCATTAATAAATTCTCCTGTTTATCATTGATGCTGTACCATTCTAATCATGCTACTATTTCCACGTTATGCTTTTATGTGCTGCCCAGAACTTGTGTCACTGCATTGGTTTAGGAACACTGGACCAGCAAACGTGAGTGAGAAGGCACTGGTAGCACTTCGAGTAATAATTCAATAAGGCAATGGACAGGATATGCTAGTAGAACACGCATCTGCTTACACAAGCTGCAGCACACTTAATGAGAATCATTTTTCCATGAGCTAAATTCCTTTGTGGGCAGGTGAGAAGGCTTTTTGGAAGAAACCTATGATTTTGATTAAAAGAATCTCACAAATTTTTTGAGAGTTCTGTTCAGTCCTACTCTTGGGTATATTTGAGACTTGCATTTGTTTCTTTGCACACAAGTGATAGGGTATGAGGTCAATAACAGCTGGAAGGAGGAACTGTCCTACCTTTTCTTTAAAGTGAATGCTCCAAAGGACAGAAAAGGCTTCCAATGCCTAAAAATGTTATTTTATTAAAACACAGACTAATGTAGTAGAACAAGATGACTCTTCAAATAGAGAAAGTTCGGATCAACTATGGCAGATCATACAGAGTAGCTTCGAAAAATCTCTCCATGCATATTAAGAGTGTGCAAGGTGGCTTCTTTGACACAGTTTTGCTTTCTACTGTATAGATTTTGGATAGTTTTGTGATTTGAGCTAATGTGTTTCCCCATGTAGCATTCTCTCAGGGAAACTACCTGTTTTGGTGGATTGGACCTGTCTGTCCAAATGCTCTATAGGACCTAGAGGGGAGCAGAACAAATAGTCACACTCCCTGTTGCTCATTCACCTTTGTAATAAAGTCTAACTTAGGATGTTTCTACAGTAAATTTAAAAGTAAACAAATTATTCTGACAAATCAAAATTAGAAGTATACGTGATATTCTTTGTAGTTTGTTTTAACACAGGTGGGGTTTTTTTTCTTTTTTGTTGTGGTATTTTTGCAAAATAATCTGTAGAAGTAAAGGGAGGAAAAAACCCAACCTTTTTTTTATAAAAAGCCTTTTACAACTAAATGATCATTTCTTAAGCTGCTCTTACAGTTTCATTATGTTGAGTGTTTTTATTCTTTAGACTTGATACTTCTTCTATATCCAAGGTGTTTGAGCTGAAGAACAAATTTTTTGTTTTGATCCAAACATTATAACTTTTGGTAAACTACCTTCTCTTGTCCCTTTATAGCCTATACGTGTGATTCTCTATTGCAACTCTCCCAAGGGCCATCCAGGGTATGCTCAGCTAGTATATATCTTTCCAAAACAGCTGTTGAAGACTCCTAAGAAACCAACACAGCTACTGGAACCAGAGAAATCAGCCAAAAAATGCTCATGAAGTGTCACTTGGGGTTTGAAAGAATTAATGACAGCTGTTTTGGTGTGACTATTGTCTTTGCTTTTCAGAAATATTTGAGGAGCTTCAGTATCTGTAGACAGCATTGTCAGGTGCTTGACACCAGGAGGAGTGCTGCTACATGGGGAGGATATAGCTTTGGTGAGATTTATGCCACACCTAGATGTTGTCAGGGTTTGCAGATTGTGCCAAATATGGGTACTCTCTGGGCTATTACAATTCAGTGTAGAGAGACTGGGCCTTAACTGGCATCAACTTTCCTGAAAACAAGTAAAATAAAGGCAAGCTTGAAGTTAGCAAAAGGTCTGTCTTACCTCTTTTTAGCTTCCTAGCATTGAGTCCATTAACTTTACAACTTCACCTACAGTTTATTTAAAATGGATAGTTTTCAAATTACAGTAATTTTTCGGAGTTGAAATGGAATCACAAATTTGGGTGAAGCTGTGAGGATGGTGATTTATGGGACAGAAGCATTATAAGTGCAAGAAAGATCCAGAGCTGCTAGATCAGCAGGAAAGCTGTCAAATTCAGGTGAATGTTCAGTGAGGGTGAAGAAATTGGAAAGAGCAAAAGGAAAATGCCTTTTTCTACAAGAAATCTTAATGTGGCAGCAAATTAAAGAGCACTGGTATAAGTAGAACAAGATCAAGAAGCAGAAAATCCTGTGATTTGTGAGATTATAGAATTGCTGAAATTGTCAGTCTAGATTTTCAATTCTAGTCTTAAGGAAAACACTGAAATGAATTCTGAGAATTTATGGATATACATTGTTTTGTCAATACAATCATGCAGACTTTTTTTTTTTTTAGTAAAGGCATGGTAAATATACAGGGTTTTTTTTTTTTCTTTTTTAATACAGTAAAGTGTTCAGTTATGCTAAATCCTGTCCAGCAGGTCTATCTGACTTTTTTATAGCCTCATCTGCTATTTTTACAGACTTCTTTGTAAATATATTGGCTGGATAGATGTCTCTATGTGCTTGTGTCTCATTTTAGGAATGAAATGAGAAGTCTTGGTTTGGAGTTTTTTTGGCAGAGGCTTTTTTTGGTTTTGTTTTTTCTTCCTGTGCGTAAATGAAGGTTAGGTTTCTCACAGCAAAATGGCTGAATCTATAATTAGGCTTACAGCATATACCTGAAAATTCTAAAGAGAATGATAGCTGATTAAACCTCATCAGACACAGATTTCAATATGCCAGTATCAAAAAGCATGTGTCTGATGGAAAGATCAAGATTTCTAATGTTTTTCATACTGGTTGAATTAAAGCTATATTAATCTTTTCTAATTTCTTATCTTCCTTTTTCTTATTTAGATAATCAATATGAATTTTGTGTAAGTCCAAATGAGAAAATCTTACCCAGTCTTATTATACTATACTTTTTTTTCCCCTACGAGAAAGGCAATCTTTTTTTATATGTTTCTCTGAACTAATGCAACATTCTGGAATGAATTATTCAAATGGGTTTGCTGACTTGTAAGCAAAGCTTTTAATTCATGTCTGTTATTTAGGGCCTCGTAAAGGTCATGAACTTTCTTTTACATATTCAACATATATGTTTTTCATTGTAAATCTTGACTTTAAAAAGAAAAATATAGTAACTTGTAGGTAGAAATTCTAAATCTTTTAATCTACAGGATCCTTCTAGATAAGGAGGGAAAGTGCATTGGCTTTTAATTTTTATAAATGGAACAGTAGATCTCTCATGGGTATAACAAACTGTTTTACCTGTGAAGCTTTTCATAAGATTTAATTAAATTATCTTTGCAAAGCAGCTGAAATTTTGTTTGAAAGACAACACTTGCATTTTAAAATGTCACTTTTTCCCTGGGCTGTAATTAAGTTTCATTTAGATGGGTCTTTTATATTTTTACTTTTCTTCATACTTAGTATTAGATTCTGCCTTGGGTCCCTTAGCTTAAAATAACAGGCTTTATTCTTCCAGCTGCAGAAGTGCATGAACAGGCTTTATTTTTCACTAAGTCCTTATCTTGGACCCGGCTCTTCATTTCCAAATAACATGAACTTTCTGCCACAGCATCACCAAAATCTGGTTCTTCATCCATGTAGATGAAGCCTGAACCCTAAACATGCTCTATTTAGTTGAGAGAACTGCAACCTTTGTTATTCTGGCCTTGACAATTATGTTTTGTATGGATCATATTGCCTCTGAATTCCTCTTCTTAGCTTGTTGCTTTGGGCTGCCTCTTTAGTCCATTAATGTACATAATTCTTACATCATTCAGCAAATTATTTTGTTTGCTTCTCTAATTCAGTTGTCAACTGCAGGCTGGATAGAGCAGATCAGCTCAAGGTTGACTTCAGCCTCTGTGTCATAGCCGTGATTTAGTTTCATTCCTCAGCTACCAGCCTTTCCCACAAAGACTTTCTTACTTAGTCCTGCCTTTCCTCTGTAGCATAAGAAACACTTCAGCAAACCTGAAAAAATCCTTGCTTATACTCTTTCAAATCCCAGTTTACAGCTCATCTCTACCATGATCCTACAAAACCTAGATTTTGTGGTAATCTAAAATTGTATTTTCCCAATTCTTTTTTTTTGTTCCATGTAAAGTAGTGCTATCTGCTAAAATTTGTGCAGTTAATAAAGCTTTCTTGTTTTGCTTTGTTGTCCTTAAAAATAAGGGTTCTTCACCTGGTGTTCAAGAGCTAATCTACACACTGAGTTGAGATATTTGTCTTTATTTCAATTCTGCAGAAGCAGGTGCTAAGCAGCTAACGTAGCCAGCACGCCTGTTAGGAAACACATAGGGTCTTTTATACAAAAAGGTAACGAAGGAAAAACACATCAAAAGAGCTGATGGGTCACTTGTAATTATGTAACAAAAACTCATTTGCGCATGTCTCAGTTTTTGTCTGGCTCATTATACTAAGGTGATCTTATATTTACATAGAAAATCTCCCCCTAGAGGTGTGATTTTTGGTATTAAAATTATCTAAGGTAACGAGAGGTTATACGTTCATCCCATCAGCTACCACTAGGCTACTATTTAACTTTCTATTCTGTTGGGGCTCCACTTGGAACAATGCCTAACTTCAAGATTAGATTATTTATGTTTATGGGCTTTTTGTTTGAGGGACTTTCTATTCCTGTTGCTATGGTTTCAGAGCAGGCCATCATGGTCGCTCAATTTTGTTGATTTTTAACACTTTTCAACAACAATTTCTCATATTATGCATTTGCTTGAGTATTTTGTAACTATTATTTTTCCTTTTTCTACCCATGTTTGTAGACCGAGGGTCTTTGGGGGCACAGGAGGCAGGAGGTCCAAATATTTGGACCTCCAAGATATGCCAATATTTGCTGCTATAGCTGTGTCATTGAAACTGATACACATAGTATATTTGACCAGTCCATTCATGTTAGATAGATTAATGTGACTGTGGGAAAATGAAGTAGAAAAGAGTGGATTAAAAAAAGACCACTTGCCTTTTTTTTTTCCTTTTTCTGTATGTGTGTATATAATCTGTGCTGGAAATTGCACCTTTAGGAGCTTTAACATTTCATATTGTACAGAGGCTAAAATTATTCTATACTTGCTAGATAAAATATAGGTTTTTGTGGTTGCCTAACGTTGAAAATAGGAGAACTATTGTTGAGTCACATTATCTCTCTGAATACCAGCTCACTATTTACAAACTGGGGTTTGTAAATGTTATAAATGTATAAAGATTTATAAATGCTTTGAGGGTGTTCTCTTTTGATATGTATATATGACATAATCCCTGGGACAACAGTGTCTTGTCTTGGTCAGGACATCTACATACTCTTGGAATATAAATAGCAAGTAAATAATTGTGCCACTAGTGTATACTTGACAAAACTCTTAATGACCCTCCAAACATCCTCAGACATATCCCGGAACAGTAATAGCTATCTGCAATGTGAAGAGCTTGAAAACATTTTAGCAAGTCTGTTGCATCAGGAATGAGTTTTTTTGCTAGAATGCAACTGGGAGAGTTAATATGTATTATGTATATATTAATATAATATTTTATATAATATGTATGTGTAAATATGTCTATATAGGTTTCTGAGCAGTTTTCTTCTGAATAATAACCCTCAGCATACCGAAATGCTATTTTGTTTGCTATTTTGTTTGCTGTGGTGGCAGTCTGGCTTTACAATACAAAGGTCATCTTTTGATTCTGTGCTGAATAGCTAATACAATCTCTATTCAGAGGAGCAGTATACTTTTTGTTTAGTAAGCACTAGATTGTGCTTTGGTGTCACTTTCTCACTGGGAATTACATGTTTCTCCATGAACTGTCCTTTTGAATCTCATCCATTTTCCCCAAGAGGAAATGACAAATTACCTAAATAAGTGTGGCAGGAGCTGAGGTGTTGGGTAATGACGGATTAAGGGCTTATTTCCTTTACTTTGTGTAGTGATATACAGTGAGAAAAGTTCACTCAGCTCCTTCACTGCAGGTGTTGTATGCTCTTCCATTTTGTGTGGTTTGTGTTATTGAGATGGGGGTATATCAGTCTTTAACTAAACTCCTCCCTTGCTGGAAGGAGAAGGCTAACTTGCACAAGTGAGGGATCTGATCATTTGTTCCTCATTATTGCATCTGATTCTTCACTGCTGCAGGCTTTCTATAGGCATATGTAATCTGATGGCTGAACTAGGGTACTTAGTGTCACTGAATCCTTAATTTCACAGACCTTTCAAAAATATAATCTAAATATGTTAACCAAAATGCACTTGGACTGAGGGAACTGAAGGGCTGGTTTGGGCTCAGATTCATAATGATCTGTATAAAACCTATTTGGTGGCAGGGAAAAGATGCAGGTAAATTTGAAACCCTAAACGTGTAACATCAGCCACTCTTATTAACTGCAAGGAACTAGCTGAAAGCTGTTAAATTGCTGACCACTGGGAAAAAAAAATAAATTAGCAATCTGTCTGGCACCAGCTGAAACACATTTCCTTGTGGAAGATGACTGGCACTCATTCATGGAGTGGAGAAACTGTCTGCTTTAAGTAGATAAAGAAAGGTTATCTCTCTTCATTATGATACTTCCAATTCAGTGATTTCTTTTTATATATATATATTTTTAAGAATAAGATAATCTTCAAAATGGTTTTAAAGATTTAGTCTCCATCCTTGAAAGTTATGTGGGTGAGCCATTTGACTACAAAATGAGACAATGCAGAGGGTTATGAGGATTATAATCACTTATGTTTAGGCAGCTGATGAATCAAACTAGTCAAGCAGTCTAGTCCTTGAAGCATGCTTTTAACAAACTAATCACAAGAAAACTGGAATTGAGTGCAGCAGTTTTATTGAAAAAGTCCACAGGTGTGTGCAATTCCTTTATTAAAATGTTTTCAAATACATTGGACAAGGAGCAATTGATGATCAAGAGTTATTCCTTTTTTATACATTTTTATTTCCAAAACTATACAAACATTGGAAAACTTTCCTTTTCCTCCATTTTAGCTATTACTAATTCTGTAATGGTAAGTGATATATTTACTTTTCAAGCTGCAAGCCTGCTTTCCTGGAGGTGACATTTTACATCTTTGACAATTAAAAAAAAAGGTCAGTTGTATTTACATGTGCTTAAGGTTGCATAATTGAGCATCATACAGGATCTGAAAACCGGTGGATAAATGGGTTTCAAGATTCACCCAGGTGGGCTGAAGGTTTTAAATACACATAAACTGCATACATGTGATTTAGTAGCCAAGACACCCTTTGTTCCCTTTTATTTTCAAGGCTATCTATAAACTGTGTGCTAGCCATGGTAAAGGTTTGTTTTAGTAAAGGTACTCACTGAGTGAAAAGCAGCACTGACAACAACTATTGCTGATCAAGGACATGAATGGGCAGAGAATTGTATGTGTATATATAATACAAAATCAAATGTTTCAGAATGAACTTGAAGCTCTTATGTAAAAATAATGTCGAGAATACAAGCTATTTTCTGGACTGGATTAAAGAATAAAAAAAACCCACAAACACTTGTGTAAGGAAAAATGTAGAGCTCAACATGGGAAAAGAACAACAGAAGCATGTGGATTAAATTCAGAAGCTGATCTTGCAATGTATAATTACTGGAAATTCAGTTGAAATAGAGCAACATTATCAATGGAAAATGAAGGCTACAACTGCAGCAGACACATACGATATACTTTATGAGCTATTATATTGGCCATACAGATTTGTCTACATGTTATTTATTTGAATCCTTAAGGCTTCTCTAATGTCTTACATGAAAGTGCTGTCTGCTTGGATCTTCCATGCATGAGGGAAAGGGGTAATTTTTCAAGGAAAAAAAAATAAAAATTGTCCACATTTCAATTACAATAGCACATCCAGAGACACAAAATAAAAGACAATACTTTATGGTACCTTTGTTTCATTTATTTTGGCCCCCAAAAGATGCATGCACTAGACTTTATGTACTACAAGGTATTGAAATATTTACAGCATTGTACATGTGCTCTTAAAGGATGGCAAAGGGAAAGGTCTATTTTTATCTTGGTGGGAGTAGAAGTTGCTTTCCTAGCTTAATAATACCTATTCAAAGTGAGAGATGACTCTTCCAAAAAGAAAAGCCCACAGAGAATAAAGCTATAGCATAATTATAGCCAATGTTAACAAACTGTACAGCACTTTACCTGGGAATTCTCCTCTCTCTCACTCCTGTTTGAAGTACCAGTACCAACTGTTAAGCGATGTTGCTATGCTCTCCTTACCCTGTCTACTCTGTTTCTCTCTATTCCAGCAGGTATAGCTGTATATTATCTGTTTATATGATTTTTATTTTAAATTATTTCGGCATGTTGAATGGACATTTAATTCACAAAAACCTGATGGCAATTTTTGGACAAATGATATGATTGATATTTACTGGGTTATGGCACTAAAGAATTCAGACCACTATAAAGCGCATCATAAATACTTCAAGTGGACTTAAGAAACCATCTCTCTAAGAAATTCAGTGAGTAAGGCTCATACCACTGATTTCCTTCTGCTTTTAAAGGTAAAGATATGATACCCAATACACTAGGTTAAACAAACAGAAGGCAGTTGGGAAGAAGATGCGGGCATAGGAGTCCATTTTGGCAATGCGGATATGTATTCTTCCATGCCTCCATGCTCCTGTTCGACAATCCTCAAAGCAGCAAAAAAAACTGGCACAGTCCTTGCCATCAAGACATTCATACCCATATTCTTCATCCCTTTCTTGGAGGTGTGTAGCATTGTTCATTTGAATAGTAGCTGATCGAGGCCGGATGTCAATTGTAGGTGCCTAAGGTGGAGTGGCAAAAAAAGAAAAAGATGGCAGGAGGAAGAGACTCTGTTATTATCACCAGACCAACAGGGAGATAGAGACTAATGGTCAACATGTGAATGATGGTTCTGCGTGGAGTACATGGGAAATTGCTGAGGAGTTCTAATGGTAATATTACCTTGAACTCAGTTGCATCATACACTATAACGTTACAGGAAAGCAGCACAAATCAATATACAGTTAACAGCTGTGGACAAGTAGCTTTAAAGCCAAACTAAGTAAACGTTAGAGGTTAAAGGAAAGATTCAGGCTCGTAATGGATGGTATTTTGAATTTCTTTAGTGTTTTATATTTTATATAGCTGCTTGACATCTGAAGGCAAGTTGTGTATTGCACATGGGAAGAACTGAAATAATCAATTGGAAATGCAGGATTTTAATATAGAGCCGGTTCGTGTTGAGACAGGAGCAAATATATATATATACACACAGGAAAAAAGGCAAAAACTGGGTCTTTTGAATAAGATTAGGAGAATCTCTTAAGACTCTCCAATTGTTTTAATAGATACAGTTCAACATCTACTAATGTTCACCAACTAGAAGGTTCAACATGTTCCAAATTTTATATAGTAGATATACATATATGTACACACATATATATTTTGAATTAATTGAGCAAATTAAGGATTTAAAACACATTTGAGCACATGGCGAACACTAGGATGACAGACACTGAAATTTCCTGCTGATAGTTACTAGGGTGAAATTACCGCAATTCCGTTCCATGAGTAAGTAAATTTCTTGGCTTTTATTTATGTGGTTTCTGTTTTCCCTGTTGGTTTGTTGGGATTTTTTTGGTTGTTGTTTTGGGTTTTTTTAATTTTATGAAATCTCTGCATTTCTGAATGAAGATAAGGTTTAGATGTAGAACATAGCTAGATATATTTGCTAATTTGCTAACAATGTGTTGATCCAGTGACAGCATTAAAAACGTATGTGCATCTTAAACCCTTTCAAAACTCTGACATTTTTGCATAAGGAACAGCATTTGAGTAATTGATGATGACATTGAATTTTGTTCAGGTCAACATCAGAACAGTTTTGGTTTCATAATTTGGAGTGAAATCATAAAGGTTAAAAAGGTGGGGTCAGAGTTGAGTTCTAAAAGGGTGTATTGCAGGTTTCTGGTGTAGTTGGTGGTATTGGATCCCATGGCAGATTGAGAAAGAGAGGAGCTGAAATGTTCTAACATCAAACTCTCTTAATTCATGCGATCCAATAATGTTGGTCACTCTTGAATTTAAGGAAGTTCAGACCCATAGTGAATCAGTATTTGGGCTGCTGAATCAACTCTACAAATCGTATAGAAATATGTAACCATTCTACTTAATTAAGAAGTTACCTTTAGTAGAATGCTTAGATGTCTCATTAAAAACAAAAAACAAAAACCAACAAAACACCACTCTCATGTAAGCTCTAATAGTTAAATTCAGCAGTCGCATGCAGTGAATTTCCATTCCAAAAAACATTATACCTTGAAGGAAAACATCCGAAGAAGCTTTCATTTTGTAGACAGAAAAGAGAGGGGATTGTTTTAAATTAAAGAAAGAAAGGAAAGAAAGAAAGAGACAAAAATAATGTAAATTAAAAATGTGTTTCTAAAACATAGTAAGTCAAAAAGAACTAAAGTTATAGAAAGGTTGGGATAATAGCAATTTAAACAAGTATCTATAATATAAAGCCCCCATATTTTTGACTTGTCACTGTCTTGTAACTACACCTGGGCCAAAAACATAAGATACCAAACTCCATTTAGATCTTTTCATATTCCCAGGGGATTCCAATCTTTTATGTTGAACCATTTTGAAAGAGGAGACCATTCACAGTTTATAAAAACACTTTTTAGAAAAAATTCTTTTTACCTGTACACTGGGTCCTGAATGCTCTACTTTTAAGTTTTTTGGGCTCTGGGACTAGGATCCAGGCAATCACTTATAGTTCTGTTTGTATCCAAATGTTCACAGATAGGTAATGTAAAGAACAAGTAATCTGCCCTTATATGGACATCTTTAAGTGAGACAACTACATTTGAGGCAGTTAATCTTTGCTCCTTTAATTTACTGTGAAAGACACACATGCACACAGACAGCTTTTTATTTTTGCTCAAGACAGGCCAGGCTGCATCACCCTCCCAAATTGCCTTTCTTTTGACCAAAAGAGAGGCCTATGATCAAATCCAAATTTAACATATCTAAAGTTAGGTGAGAATTCTTCCTCTGTAGTTTTATAGGTGTTTTTCTGGCTATTTATCCACCACAGAGTACATTTTTTTTTTTAGAGACTACTTCTCAACAGCTTTTAAAATTGAAATTATAACAATAATGTGTAATAAAAGGTTCTTTGATTACTATTTTTTCTATATTCTTTTTGTGCTGTATGTTATAACTAAAAGAGAATATCTTCAAAAGTTCTTGAAGATTTTAACAGAGCAAATCCCAGTGACTTCATTATTTCCTAGGTGCCTGAAATGCCTTTGAAAATACTGTCTATTAACGTAAAACACTTGTTCTTCACATTTTTAACAGGCATATTTGGGTTTCTTTGTAGGCGATCAGGCTACTTTTCCCTCTAGGATTTCACACTAATTCTTTTCACCTCAGAGATTCTAGACAACAGACTTTTCAGCTTGTTTCCAAGAGACAAGGAGAAATCTGACCTGGGCAAAATAAGCAACAAACTTCTTCCCTGAACTCCTACTGTGGATATTTCCAGGATTTTTTTATTGTAACTATTATATACATTTTTTTATTATTGTGTAGCATGCATCAATAAATAACATTATAAACTGCTAGCCAAATTACTTTGTAACGGGGAGAAGTAGATAAAGGAGGTAAGAAATACAAGAAAAAGAAGATAAGTAAACAATAAAAAGGAAACAGATGCTTAAGGGGGAATTAGAAAAAACACACTCTGTAGTTTGAATATAAAAGTTTAAATGTAGTCCTGATAATAAGAAAAATAGAGTCATGTCAATAATACAGACAAGTTAATGGCAGAGAATATTGCTAAAGCTAAGACAGAGAAACTGACAGTTCTTCCATAAAGGTCACAGCAGAGCTCTATCTATAACATAAATAATGGTTTGGGTGATAGTTTTGATTTGCAGAACACTTTGGTTAAAAGGATCCTTATTCTAAGAAATTAGTTTCTCTGGCATCCAGGCAACTGTAATATATGAGCTTTTCATTCTCAAGGTGAATGTTTGCATTCCTATTAATACAAAGGAAGAGTATATATGTAATAGCACAGTCTGAAAAGAAAGCACAAGCATAAAGAGGGATTTAAATGCTCTCTCAGAAAACCTAATTGAATTTTAGACCTTGCTGGTAAAAAGATACATACTGGATTTTTCTTCTTTTTGTCTTTGTCCTTGCTTGGCTTTCTGTTGCTGACAAAGTAGTGCAAAGTTCCGTATTCCACCAGTGCAGAGAACACAAAAATAAAGCAGACTGACACAAAAAGATCCATTGCTGTTACATAGGAGACTTTGGGAAGAGATTTACGAGCAATTGTACTTAGGGTGGTCATTGTCAGGACAGTTGTAATACCTGGTAGATAGATAGAAAACAACAAAATTATTATTACTTCATGTAACAAACTGATTTTGACACTTATCTCTCTCTGACTGGTTTTGAAGAATGCCTGGAGTTCAAACATATAACAAAGATATTAAACAGCACATCTCAGGAGTGAAATGTGGATTCAATGAGAGCTTCAAGGATTAACACAGGGTATGAAACATTTTTGCATGGTCACTGCAAGTGCTGCTCTGCAGAATACTTTGGTTAGATGGATTCTGGTTCTAAGAAATTTAATTTAGTTTTCAGTTTTTTAGATTACTTCTAGGGGGCCTTTATTTTTAATTGAGAGATTTGGTTTTAGGGTTTGTGTGCTCAAACCCTTAAACGGAGCTAGAGAGAAGACAGCTAGTGTCAGAGTGAGAAAATCATGGTGGAGAATGAAAAATCACCTTACTCCATTCTTCAAAGTAACCTCAAGACCAATCTCAAACTTTATGCTGTTGGGATAAGCTTTGCTTAATTTCAGCTGCACGGTAATCATACCAGTGTCAGTTAGAGACACATTTGCAGCCATTATATGAGTTAGAAATTAATGAAAATTCTTAAGCAAGCATGTAATCCAGCAGGAACATCAGGACAAAATGTGTGTAGGTTTGTATGTCTGCTACATGAAGAAATAAAACTGTTTCCTTTCTTTTGCCTAAATACATTCTAGTTGTATGCAAAATATGCTAGCCCCACACAAATTATCTGTTGCTTCTGATTTAAGTGATTTCTTACACATAAAGCTGGAAGGGAGAATCTCTTAGGGCTCCTTATAATTTTAACACTGTGAGGTCAGTTTTCTGTTGGTGCTAGAGTGGTATCATCCTGAGTGCACTCACGTGACATGTGAAGGGCAACCAGGGGATCAGGCCCAGCCAGCATGGGTTCATAAAAGGCAGGTCCTGCTTGACCAACCTGATCTCCTTTTATGACCAGGTGACCCTCCTGGTGGATGAAGGAAAGGCTGTGGATGTTGTCTACTTGGACTTTAGGAAGGCCTTTGACACAGTCTCCCACAGCATTCTGCTAGAGAAGCTGGCAGCCCATGGCTTAGACAGGTGTGCTCTTCACTGGAGAAGTGAACAGTTTTTACTGGCTGGATGGCCGAGCCCAGAGAGTTATGGTGACTGGCGTTAAATCCAGCTGGCGGCAGGTCTCAAGCAGGGTTCCTCAGGCTCAGTTTTGGGGCCAGCCCTGTTTAATATCTTTATTGATGATCTGGACGAGGGGATTGAGTGCACCCTCAGGAAGTTTGCAGATGACACCAAATTAAGCGGCAGTGTTGATCTGCTTGAGGGTAGGAAGGCTCTGCAGAGAGATCTGGACAGACTGGATCGATGGGCTGAAGACAACTGCATGAGGTTTAACAAGGCCAAGTGCCGGGTCCTGCACTTTGGTCACATCCACCCCAGGCAATGCTACAGGCTTGGGGAGGAGTGGCTGGAAAGCTGCCTGGCAGAAAAGGATCTGGGGATCCTGGTGGACAGCCGGCTGAACATGAGCCAGCAGTGCACCCAGGTAGCCAAGAAGGCCAACTGCATCGTGGCCTGTATCAGGCCATAGTGTGGCCAGCAGGAGTAGGGAAGTGATCGTGCCCCTGTACTCAGCACTGGTGAGGCTGCAGCTTGAGTACTGTGTTCAGTTTTGGGCGCCACAGTCTAGGAGGGACATTGAGGTGCTGGAGCGTGTCCAGAGAAGGGCAACAAAGCTGGTGAGGGATCTGGAGAACATGTCTTATGAGGAGTGGCTGAAGGAATTAGGATTGTGTAGTCTGGAGAAGAGAAGGCTGAGGGGACACCTTATTGCTCTCTACAACTACCTGAAAGGAGGTTGTAGTGAGATGGGAGCTGGTCTCTTCTCCCAAGGAACTAGTGATAGGACAAGAGGAAAGGGGTTCAAGTTGCACCAGGGGAGGTTTAGGCTGGACATTAGGAAAAAATTTTTCACTGAAAGAGTTATCAAACATTGGCACAGGCTGCCCAGGGAGGTGGTTGAGTCACCATCCCTAGATGTGTTTAAAAGTTGTATAGATGTGGTGCTTGGAGACATGGTTTAGTGGCAGACCTGGTAGAGTAGGGTCAATGGTTGGACTAAATGATCTTAAACGTCTTTTCTAACCTAGACGATTCTATGATTCTGTGATCTCTTCTGGCCTTCATAGGTAACTGTAGTCTATAACTGAGAAGTACTGATGTGCCTCACCATCCCTTCTTCTTTCAGAACATTATTCCCTGTACTATGGTGTGAAGATCATTAAAAATGCATCAGAACAGTTAAAATCCATCACATTTTATATGGCAACTTTCACACCACTGATTTTACCTCCATAGTGGTACAAATAGACTGATTCTCAACAGAGGGACTGGTCTGTTTTGTATATCTAAGTAAAATTTAAAATGACAGCTGAATGCCTTTATTAGTTGTATACTTTTTTAAAGCACATTTTATAACCTCTTTTCAGAGAGGACGTGAAAAAGGCAATAAAATGCTTAAAACTTTCTGTCATGGGAGCCACTGGTCCTCTGTTCCTGTGTTTCTTTCAAGGGAGTTCTGGAATTAAAATGCTGTCCCTCATTTTGCACTCCAGTGCTCTGTGCTGTACTGTGAAGAAATGAAAATGCAGAAGGAAAAAGTAAAATTATTCTCTCTTGTCTGGATTTAATGCAGAAGTAGAAAATGTTTCTTTTAGCTTATTTGTGGAACAGTTACTAAATGTGTAGAAAATGCTAATTCTGATTAGTTGCATGTCACATTTTCATATATAGGATTTTAGATACCATGTAATTCAGTTGATTTTGTGGCCTGAAAGCTATATTTGATTGTTGGTCCCTAAAGTTGAAGTCAGAGTACTACATTCTCCCCTTTTTACCACTATGGCACACAAACAGCCAGAAAGATTGATTCCTTCTTGGTATTTATTTCATTTGTATTGCTAGTCACCGTGATATGGAAGTAGAGCAAATAAAACTAATGTGTCCCTGCCTCTAATTCAGCAGCATTCCCTGTCCTCTTGATGTTTATAAAATATACTGCTGTTGTCAGAAAAGATGCAAAAGTTTTTATTGTAGGCATGTTCTATATACTACAATACTCAGAGTTAGGATCTTACATAGTAAAAAGGAAGAGATGCAAATATGGTTTAGGCTGTGTTATTCCTTGGAAATTACTACCTCCCTCTAAACAAGAAAAGCTTGTGTGAAATTGTCTCTCCTCTTACATTTGCAAACTGGTGTTCTGCAGAGCTGTCAGTTAAACACCATAATGCCTGAATAAAAGCAGGAAGAAAAAACAACTCACCCAGTGACGTTCTGGCTGGAACTGCATCCTTATTAATCCAGAAAGAGACCCAGGACAACACAACAATAAGTGTGCAGGGAATGTACGTCTGAATAGTGAAATAACCCATCCTCCTGCTCAGGTTAAAGTAAACAGACATGACTACATAGTCTCCTGTAAAATAAAAGCATACTGAGATAGAATAACATTTTAAAAACCCAACATAGAATTTTTATATAATAGCTAAGGTTTTCCTGTTCTGTGTCTGGGGTATATATATTAAACTGATTAATCAGATATACGGATGGCAAATACATGCATACCTCTCAAGAACTCAAGAACTGGTGGATTTTCCACACTATGGAAGTAAACAGTCTTGCAGGTTCACTTAGCTAACTTGTACTCTAAGATTTCATCCCTTGCATAGCGCGGCAGGCTTCTTTCTACCCAAGTCATTCCTCATAACTTGCAGATGTCTGGTATAGTCTTCTTACAGCGACCGAGTGAGGGGTGGTGCCCCAGCAAACCTGCAGTCACCGTGCTGTCCCTGTTAGCATGCTCTCAGCTCTGTTCTCAAATAATGCATGCGTTCAGATGTATTTCTAAATTATTCATGTTCTCAACTATTCTTCAGGGCTAGGCTGTGTCAATAATTAATTTTTTATTTGCCTGGTGATCTTCTGTTGTATTATCTCCTCTAAAAGGATTTGAACCCACATATCCTAAGTGCCCAAAAAAGCCAGCCTATATGTTACTCTGGTGTGCATAATACATGATTCCCATTCAATAGTTTTGTGATTCTTTTTCCTGTTTTTTTCCCCTCTCAAACTATTAAGTAAATTCCATCTGGATTCAGGAATACAGCAAAGGTTCAGTTTTTGATGCGTTTTTTCTAAACTAAAAAACCCCTACTTCTCATCTTTATTTCAGATTACAGCACTGCTGGGAAATCTTGATTGCAAAAGAACTACAGAACCCCAGGCTACAAAAGACTTCATTGCAATTCAGTGAAAGGCAGTCCAGAGAAGTCTCAAACTGAAACAGAATAGGATTTGCAAATTTAGAGTGAGATAGTTTTCCGCCATTATCAAAGATACTATGTGGCTAATGTGTATTCTGCTTAGATCGGTACCTTTAGTTAACACTGAGTTCTCTGCTTTCAGGCATAATTAAAATTTTAATTTCCCCCAGAATAATCCGTTTGAACCTGGTCACAGAAGAAACTTCAGAGATTATTTTTCAGCTGGTACTTCTTTGTTATATTATTTTTTTCAGTGTGAATGCCCATACCCCAGGGATTAACTGGTTTTAATTTAATTATATTACGTTATAATTAAAAAAAAAATTAAAAACCAAATGATATATGTGTGGTTTACAAGGAGATATGGCTGAATATGAGTAACAAGTATTAGTAACTGCAGTCTGATTATCCCCTTAATTCACAGGTAAGTTTGCATTATATATGTATGTCCTTCATATACCAAAAAAAACCCAAAACCAAAAAAATATGACTAATCAGATACATTGTAAAACTGAAGCCATAAAATTACAGTACGACTCATTCTTCATCTCTCTGGATCATGTACTAACTTCCTGAGAAGTGATTATTTTGTTAATTTGGGGAATTAACTTTTTTATTCATTCACCTTCATATATGCTATTAATAGCACTGGTGTTTCAAAATGATTTGGGTTTTTTTTTCCCCTGCTATACTATGGTAGAGATTACTTTAAGTAGTAGCTGTATAACTTCCATGCAAACAGTTTTAAGAAGGCTGTTTTCCTGCTCAGTGTTATTACACTACTTTAACAAGACAAAAAATTATCAGAAGAAAGATATGAAATATAAACCTGAACATAGATGCAAACATGAAAAAGTACAAGAGATTAGCTCAGAATTGAAATGAAAAAATCCAATGTTTTCTTTCTGTTATTGCTTCTTTTTCTGAAGCTGCAACTGCTACAGACTCTTCTGGAGTAGCTGAACAGATATATTGGATCCTAGGTAACACTTTCTCCATATTTTTTGTCCTGTATTTGGACAGGTCTTTTAGCCCAACTGTTTTGGTAGCTACAGCACTCCTGCCTGGATAGGATCTTTTATTCAAAAGAACAGAAAATATCAGAATCTAGTACACAAGCCAGCACTTTCTTACAGGGATTAGAGTCAAATCCAAAACTTAGCACCTGTGCTGAGAAAGCAAACAGATAAATCCAGATGACCTAGACCAGGGCATACTGCGAAGACTTCATGCATTTTCCTTGTTCAATAACAGCGTGTGCAAACCAAGCCAAATGGTGGTGTGGATAACATGCAAATACACATATATGTGTATATAGAGAGAGTAGCCTCAGTCCTTCCATTTTATAGACCATTTCCATATACATTGTTTTATTGTGTTTTTCTAGAAAGCTTGCTGGTGGTCATTTGGTCTCCATGGAGGCTTGTTTAGATTTTTCCCTTAACATAAGGAGTGTTTTTTATACAGTAAGCTATTACAATAACATTTTTGCAATATTTTATGCATTATTTTAAAATAAAAATATTTTTTGTTCAAAAAACTGGAGACACTCTAGGTGGAAGTGTTTTATATCTAATTGAACACAATTCCATCTGCTTTTTTTTTTTTTGATGCTGGACTGCTTAACCAAATATGTTTAGAAATAGCTCACATGTTCCAAAAAGTTAAAAAGTGATGTAATTGTTCTAGACTTTGTTCAACCCTCACCCATGTTACTCCACCTTACTTTACGCAAAGTCTTTCTTTCCTGATGGATATATGCTTAAAAAAAAATCCAGAATGATATCCATAGGGAACACTGTATCAGCTCCTGATATTTATAGGCAAAGTCCACAGAATTATTCCGGCAGACCTCATTGCTCATGCCTTGTAGAATTGGAAACATTTTACTGACAGCTCAAGGAAGTAAGAGACCATATATACCTCATGAAGTTCAATAAGGCCAACTGAAAGGTCCTGCATGTGGGTTGGGGCAATCCCATGCACAAATATAGGCTGGGCAGAGAGTGGATTGAGAGCAGCCCTGAGGAGAAGGACTTGGGGATGTTTGTTGATGAGAAGCTCAACATAAGCCGGCAATGTGCGCTCACAGCCCAGAAAGCCAACGGCATCCTGGGCTGCATCCAAAGAAATGTGGCCAGCAGGTCAAGGGAGGTGATTCTGCCTCTTTACTCCACTCTTGTGAGACCCCATCTGGAGTCCTGCATCCGGCTCTGGAGCCCCCACCATAAGAAGGGCATGGACCTGTTGGAGCAGGTCCAGAGCAGGGCCACAAAGATGATCAGAGGGCTGGAGTACCTCTGCTATGAAGACAGGCTGAGAGAGGTGGGGTTGTTCAGCCTGGAGAAGAGAAGGCTCCGGGGAGACCTTATAGCGGCCTTCCAGTATCTGAAGGGGCCTATAAGAAAGCTGGAGAGGGACTTTTTACAAGGGCATGTAGTGATAGGACGAGGAGTAATGGCTTCAAACTGGAAGAGAGTAGATTTAGATTAGATCTCAGGAAGAAATTCTTTACTGTGAGGGTGGTGAGGCACTGCAACAGGTTGTCCAGGGAAGCTGTGGCTGCCACATCCCTGGAAGTGTTCAAGGCCAGGTTGGATGGGGCTTTGAGCAACCTGGTCTAGTGGGAGGTGTCCTTGCCCATGGCAGGGGGGTTGGAACTAGATGACCTTTAAGGTCCCTTCCAACCTAAACCATTCTATGATTCTATGAATAAGTTTTCTACTAATGGAGCAGTTACATTAAAGGAAGTAAAAACTTCAGTATCAACTATAACTTGCCGGGTAGTGTGGAGCTGACCAGTCTGAAGAATCATTCAAGGATGCATAAATTCTTTTAAATTATATGTTGCTGCGTAATCTGAAAGCCTGCTGGTGCTTCAGACACTGTTGCATTGTGGAGTAAATTCCACTATTTGAGAGAATCTTACTAAAGGAAGGAATAATGTTAATACCACAGAGAGATGTTTTGTTTATTTCTTACCTTGCTTGGTTGGGATTCTGGGAAGAGGGATGTACTGATGATTTTTTTCAGGGTAAGAGTGAGAATAACAAATATAAGTTAGGAAATGCCAAGACAAGGCAAAATAATAATGTATTGAGTATCTCTTCTAGCCTTGAAGTAATATGAACAATTGTAAATAAAGCATTAAGGAAAAGAGGACTAAGCGAGTGGGATGCTCTGGAGAAGCATGTAAATTTATGTAAGTGATGTTGGAATGATATAACAGCAGGCCTTCTGAGATTTTGAATGAGGAAAGTACTCTGAGCATACAAATTAATGCAAGACCAAAGACGTGCAATTTAGGACCTAATAACAGTTGTCATAACACATACATCCAAAATGAAAAATGTATTTAGTCTTCTGTGGAACATGGACTTGTGGACTTGACAGTACTTTGTTTTAATCACACCTTTCATGATGAAATCTTGCCCCAGCCCTGTTTTTATCCACATTTATTTTTTCTGACTCTATTCATGGACTTCTTTGCTCTTCAGCTGGGACCAGTTCAAATATTCTCTGTTATTTTCAGATTACCTCTGTGCCTGAGGTGATTTTTCTCTCTTGGTGTGATGCCTACATGAAGCTGTCAAACTAAGACATTATTTTAGGAAAAAAATGGCCAGATTTGATCCTTAGCACAGTGTCATTCATTAGCCCTCACTTGGCAAATTGATAATCTTTTCATTATTACTTCATCCTCTTTCCCTGAGCTCTGGCTCTTGTTTATCCAATATTATCTACTGCAGCAAGAAAGCTTCTCAGACTGCCAGATTGCTGTTTGGAGGGCTAATATACTTTTGGATTTTTCTAGAAACGAATGATAATGCAATCTGGCAGTATCTTTGTAAGACAACATACTTAAGTACTTAATGTTTGGCACCCTAATTAGAAGATTTTGGATTGTTTAGCCTTTCACCAGAGACCTTACAGTCTTGCCACCCATTCTAAAGTATATATAGCTATTACATATGTCTAGAAAATAATTCCTAGATAACTTTCAATTTTTAAAGAAATAAAGAATTTCCATGGAAAAATTAATCTTACTACATTGAAAAGCAGAATAAGTTGTCCTTAATATATTTAGACCCCATCTCTCTCTCTCTGTGTGAATATATGTATTTCTCCTATTCCTTTGTATTCATCTATGTTTGTATAGATAGATAGATAGAGTCTTCTTCATCTGAAAATATGATAACCAGTTAATCAGTTTCTTCAGTGACATATACTTAAACCAGAATGCAGCCCCTCAGGAAAATGCTATCCAGGTCACTTTTATCCTCATCTATAAATACTCATATCATGTTTTCTATATGAATGAATGAATATTCCTGCCAATTATGTTTGGAAGATCACAAGACGCAGGGCAGGGTTCTGACTTGAGCCACAGCATCTTCATACTGCATATAATGGGAAGTAGAAGATTTCTCTTGGTGGCAATAATTCCTGCTGCACACAAAGAAAGTGCATGGGCCTTAAACCACTTCTAGAGTAGGACATACTTTGAAAAGGAGATGCATACCATCAGTATCCAGTGATTGTGACCTTAGTAAGCCCTTACAAAAGGTTTTATTTCTAATAGTCCTGTGCCATCCTAATTTACATAGACTCAAAGCAGTCTTGTGAACTTTGGAAATTGGGAAGCTCCTCCTAGCATACACTGGTGTGATATAGTCATTTGAATACCAGGATTCAGGCTCTGTTAGACAGTAGGGGAAGTGAATTCCTGATTTGAGGAACCATATGTGCATACGTCCTGGCCTAAGTCCCAAAGGTTCAATAGGAGGAATTAGTCGTGCCAGGAAGCATAGCCAGGGGGAATGTACACTGCACTTAACTGATTTAATCAGCGCAGTGGGTGTGATCCCTCATTGCATCCTGGTTGTGGAATCATTTATACCTGTACGAAGTGAATGGGAAATTATACCCATTAGTACTCTCTTTATGCATGTTTAAGTGACTGTGCAAAGTGTAAGGTACTGGGAAAACAAGCCTCTAATTTGTACTCAGAAGTGATTTGGAAGCTAGTACAAATGCTAGAGAAAAGAACAGCTTTCTAACATCACAGGAAATTGGTGTCTTAATTATAGTTCAGGTAGTAACACTTATAGCTGAGATTCTCTCACACTTACTATTGTTTCGTGTTGTTTAAAACACTGCTAGATTTAAATTATTAAAAGAACTGCAGAAGAGCTTGAAAAATTGTATGTTGGCCACCTGGTCAAGTTATTTGTATGTGTCTTTTCAGTTCATTCTCATAGATGGTTTTGGAGTGGAGAAAATTCAGTGTTTCATTTCTGTTAAACATATGGAGTGGCTGGCCTTTTTATATGTTGGCATTTGTGTGAAAATTTTTCATGGCTAAGTTAACAGTTTTGGAAAATAACCAATGTGTGCATAGACATATCTCTACAGACAAGTTTTTTGAGAGTTTATAAGAAGACTTTATTCTGACTAGCCCTGTGCTATCTCTGTTTCTTACAAAGCTATACACCACTCTGAAGGGCACAGCAAAAACAGCTGGATGGTAGAGGTGGCTCTGTTCTTCTCAAACTTTATTAGTTCCATTATACAGTCCATGACCTAAATTCTCCAGAATTCCGGTGTGCTGAAAGTATACAGCACCTGAGCTTCTCACCTCCTGCTGACCCTGTGGTGTCAGGGAGCTTCATTGTGGAGCTCTTCTCCACCAGGAACTGGATGTGTTCTATCCCAGGCTCTGAGCAGGTTTTCCCTTGAGTATTTGGTTACCTTAAATATTTTTGCCAGTGTTTAGTAGCATGAAAATCAATGTGTGTTTTAGTAATTCTGATAATGTTTGTGCTTTTTATGCCTAAAATGTAAAAATCTGTGGAGAAAATAAATTACATAGGAGAATATTGATAATGAAACAATAATTGGCAGAAAAATGCTACCAAATGTCTTTATCATATCTTTTTTAAACTTGAAGTTTTCCTCTTCTAGATGGATTTGTGAAACTGCCAAGAAAAAGGACAGGTGAATAGTAATAGTAAACTCTCCAAAAATTTCAGGCCATCATTTGTTCTTTAAGGATTGATCAAATGACTAGCAACTAGGATTAATGTAGGTCACTGTTTATATGGTAACTAATAGGCACAATTTTGTTAACGCGGCCAATAGCAGCCACGTGGTTGATACAGACCCAGACATGCACTAGCTGCCCAGATTTCCAATGGTTTTTTTTCTCCTAATTTTACACAGAAACCATACAGAAAAGAGCAAGAATTTTTTAAAGATTTGTTTAGAGAACCATATGAAAATATAGATAGAAATGGAACCTTTTCTCAAAATTAGCTCATATAAACAAGTACATAAATAAATGACTTGTTTATATATGGGAAACCCTATCCAGTTCATCTTTCTGGATGGAGTATACATAGGAAAAAAGCAAATAAAAAAAAATCTTGCCACAGGAGGGCACTGTCACCTCAGAGTACAAATGAGAAATGATTGCAAGTCTGCCAGTGGAAAACCAAATCTTAAAAATTTCTAATTATTCTCCCTATTGAGTGTTTATACAAACACTCAAATGGCATAACTGACTTCTATGGCTCTGTTAATAGAGGAGCACTTGTAAAGAACTAAACTGACTCTTGTATCGTAGAAATATTACTGAAGTAACATCACCTTTGTGCTACAAGTAATGAGTATAAACTACATAAATTGTTAATGAAGAACAACTGTGGCAGCAGAATTTGTCTTCTTTTCCTCATAAATAACTAATAGATACATCCTTGTTCTCTCTCTCTCTTACTGTTAACATGGCCCACAGTCTCATTTTCTGTTAGGTAGAGATCAGAGTTAGCACTGTTTTTTTAAAAGAATGAACAGGTAAATAGTAGTTTAATGGAAAAAGATGTGTATTCTTGGTTTTAGTCATGGTACATGGAAATACTACTAAAATAATAACATACAGTTTCTATAAATACCTCCTTTAAGTTAGGAGCTTTGTTGTAAATACTCTAAGTAAGCTTTCAATCTGAATTAATTGTATTTCAAAAAAAATAGACGCTCGATGAATTTTTAAAATTTTTTTTTTTAAAAAATCTAAAGTATTTTAACCTAACTGAAAGGCTTTAATCATTGACTAGTTTGTTTCATGATGTACCCACACATAAAACAAGATGATCCCAGACCCAAAGGGTTTATTGGCTAAGTCTGCAATATTCAGATTTATAGAACACATGAAAATAACATCTGTTATTTTTCTAGACCTGGTATCATTACATCTTGCTGTGTATTAGTTCAGTGCCTTACATTTCTGGGCTGGACCTACGTACCCAAATCCTACTGAATCCCAGATGAACTTCTAATTCTCTCTACCTCTTCAAATGTCAACCTACTGGACCAATACTGACTATAAAAATAATAGCAAATGGGACCAAAAGGATCCTAAATGCATCCTCCTCCTTTAAAAAAGAGTCAGACTTGGTGCCATATTTATGCAGATATTCTGTAATAATACATAATTGGTAAGCTTGTGGGGCACTGCCTGTAAAACCACCTTCACATTGTGTGCCCTTCATCCACTTGTGGCACACTGGAGGGCAGCAGGGTTACCCAAAAGCTGCTACAAGTGGAGAAGTAAAATAATTTTTTTTTTAAAAAAGGTAAAATATGGACAACGCCTTTTTCATGTCAAAACAGGTGATGGTACCAGAGCTCTGGTGTATGCTCTGCTCAGCAGTTGCTGGATGCAATTTACTGCTCCCAGGAAAGGCAGGAAAAGGGGAGAATGAGAGACTGGAGTCAGACCTCTCTCTCCCAAATTGGGCCAGTTTCAGGCCATGGACTACATTGTACAGTGCAGCACTAATCTGGGATGAAAAATCATTTAAATAGTTTAAGATTGGTATATTTGTCCTGATGCATCTTCATTTGGCTTTTGTCCTTATCTCTTTTCTTGCCTTGACAAGGTCTATATTTGGAATTCTGCTGGCATTTATTGTCTTGGTGAGGGTACTGAGTCAGCCTGAAAATGCAGTTCAGTAAGATGTCTTGCACTGTTACGGTGGTATGAGGAAAACATTTTTTTCTAAATACAAAATTTTCTATCAGGATTCAGATTTAACCTATTCAAATGATTCTCTTGTATAAAATCTAAAGTGAGTTATTTTTGATGTTTTTTTCTTCTTCCAACAGATCAGAAAGCTCTTAATTCTGTCTAGTTCAGTACTAATGGAAAAAGTACTTGTAAAATTGGTCATTTATCACATGAAGAGATGATATTAGCTCCTCCAATGCAATATGTTTTTACATGTATCAAAGGAACATAATTTCAGCTGAAGTATTTGATCACTGGTCACATACGTGAATTTTCATAAAGATAGGACAGAAATTTGATCACAGTGCTGATCATAAGCTGATATTTATGAGATTTATTGGTGTCCACAGCTAGAAATGAAAAGTCTGGGGAAAAGGCAAAATCAGAAAGAACAGTCCCCTGGATATCTGACCATGAGACCTTCTCATTATCTCATCCTTTGCTAAATGCCCTTTTCATTGTTTCTGTCCTTCACAGTTTTTTGTTCTTTCATTGACTCATTTTTAGACTGTATAAGGGCCAGGCAGTTTAAAAAAAATAATTAAGTCTCTTCCTTTTAAAAAATGCTCAACAATCTCTTTCCCTCTGAGGTTTAGCAGCAAAATACCACTGTTGTGTCATAGGGAAGTCATGATGTGAAATAAAATACAGTGAATGTTTAGCCTTTAGGGCAAAGAAAGAAAGAAAATCTGCCATGGCATTGTAGATATTTGCTTGCAACAGTCTTGAAGCATTTGGAAGTGTTGCTATTCTCTACCTGACTGTTGGCACTTGCTCTGTCTGGGCGTTATGTAAAGAATGGGGCGATTCATGGTCATTGCTGATACAGCACAGCAGCTGTACTAAGTGATTTCACCCCAATTCTAAATATCTATTTCTAAGCTGTGATTACAGCTTGATTATATAATGAGGTAAAACAATATTAAGACTTTGACAAAGCTTGCACTATAGTCCATTTATATAAGATTATCTCTGGGATTCAGATAGCTGCAAGCCTGGTTTTCAATTTACATTCCAAAGGATGAATCCTAACTACATTGCACAGCAGGGTGGGGGGCAGGGGATGGGAGGAGATTTTCTCTTTTTTTCCTGTTTTTAGAGAGTAACGTGTATGTCTGCATGTGAATGTGTCTGACATCAAACACCTTGATTTCCTGTGGGAGCAGGGAGCAGAGAACTGGAATTAGTTTATGTTTGTGTGAAATGATAACCCCAGCTGATGAAACTCCTGCAAAATAAGATGAATCATTACAGCCATCCAAGCAAATGAAATTTCTTTATGTATGACATGACTTTCTGCCCGACAGTTCTTGATTTTATTTGGTCCTTGGCCACTCATTCCACTTGAAGTGCTGTTTTCTCAGTTCATTTGACAGAATGTGTTCCGCTTCTCATTAGTTTCTAATTATAGGAGGAAAGAATGTAAGGACACTAGACAGTAATTAAAATCTATTACTGTTGTTCCCACCTTCTCTTGGAATTCACAGCGACAAGATTCACCCTAAGAATTTTTTGCTGTTTAAAAATGTCAGTATGTGGAAATGTATTGAGGTAAACTTAGGTGTGTTTGTTTCTAAGGTTCCATCTATGAGTACTCAGTTCAAAGGGAAAATGACCCTATATATTTACATATGATTTTTTCCTATTTGAGGTCTTAATTACAAAAAACTGATCTTTTTTGTTTGTTTTTGAAGGCAGCTAAGCTACTACACTGGCATTAGCAAACACAGGAGGATTTTTAGTGTGCAGGATTAGTGTTCAGATGTGGCAGCAGCATGATATAATAGGTTGCAACTGCTGTGAGTGAACCGTTATGCTCCAGTGTGTAAATAATCTGCAAATTATAGAACCTTCTGCTCCCTTTCCCACTCCCCTCCTGCCTAGGAAGCATCATCCCAGGATGAAAGCTCAGCATCTCATCTCTGAATGGTTAGGAGCAGTTAGGTTTCTAAATAACCTGTTTGACTTACTGTGATACAAAATTGGAAAAAAGAGGAGAGAAAATGTGAGGATGACAAAAATCTCAAGTAATGTGAGAAAGTAGAGAGCCACAATTTCCAGGCAACACAACCAGTTGGGGTGCTGTTCTGTTAGAAATCTTGCTGTGCCTGACACGGTCAGGCATCCTGTGTCCTTGGCTCTTTTGGATGTCTGGTTGTTATCTGAATACCTAAGGAAAAGCTGTCTGCTTCAAAAAAATTACACACCTATAGATAAGGGCTCCATGCATGTTTAAAGCAATGACTTGATTAATTTAGAATATTTGACATATTATCATTATAATAATAAAGGTTTTAAGATATGGTGAAATCACTACTGTAAGCAAATAAGAAATATGTTTTATTATATTTCATTCATTTCAAGGCATCCAGATGGTATACCCGCTTCCTGGCAACATCCAGCTTACATGCTCTTACATACAGGGAGAAATGGAAACAACTGGTTTGTTTCCATACTTCAAAGCATGAAGTACAGCACATCTCTGGTACTTTAGATCAAACACACTATCAGGATTATGAAACGGCATGAAATAAGAATTGTCAAAGCTATGTAAATTTTATCACATTGAATTTTTCAGCAGTTTCCATCAAGGGAAAAAAGCACAACATGGTGGCTGTTTTTGTTTTACAGAGGGGGTAAAGCACAACATTTATCTACATATTTGGACTTCCTGGTCAACTGTGCAGACGATTTGTGTGAAAAGGAAGTGTGGGCAACTCCAGGGGTAATAAGATAAACGTAAGATGTAAAAAAGAGGATGAAGTTATATGTGACACTTTGAGGCCTAGGTTAAAAACTGCTAACATTAAGTACCTGAAATACCAAAGTTAAAAGCAAATGATCAACCAAAAGTGACAGAAAACTCCCAAAGGGAGTCAGATCTTAGGTGTACCAATTCCCTTCATGGTGTCATCTCAGCTAATCTGATATTAGACATCAGGACTCTGTTTGTGGTCAGTGGATGAGTCTATGGACAGAACTGCTCCCATAGTGGCTGAACAAGAGACCCACATGCCATCTGTGTACTCTACTGTAGGCTTCCCAAAATTCCTGAAGTGGTTGACAATTTGATACAGGCCTATTTGGTAAATGTCACAATAGAAGAAAAGAAAGTATTTAATATTCTTTGTCTAAATAACAACAGACTTACAGACATGATAGAAAACTCCTTTGAAATTAGTACTGTTTAACGAGCTTTGTGCATGTCCTCGTTGCTGAAATAACTGCACAGGACTAATGCAGTTCATAAAACACCACTTCTCAGATTTGCTTTTACATCTTTATAAATTGTCTTGCATGGCAAAGGTCATTCTGGAATTCCTCTGAAAGCCTTTTATTCTGAGAGAAGAGGAATCTGAGGATACAGTACATTTAATCTTTGATCTTGATGTTTCCAGTTATTTTCAGAGCCAAGAGACAGTATTACATAACCCGAGGCTGCAATAAAACTTGATGTTTTCTTCTACTTCCTCTCCAGAGGAGAGAAGGCATGACTGCATGCAGGCAGTGTTCTGCAGGGGAGCTACAGATTTCACGGATTCATTCTGTCTGAACCCCCCAGCAGAAGAAATATTTATACAAGAAAGTACCACTCAAACACCAGGATCTTGCTTCCACTGACTGCACAGGGAGATTACTGGAAAGGCAGTACCATAAAAAAAGAGCCCGAGGGATGCTGAGAGGAATACAACATGTTTTATTGCTTGACTTCCAGCACTTTTTTTTTTTCGGGACTTCAATTGCATTTATTTTTGGCTTCCTTTAAATATTTTAGAAGATTTCATCAGCAAATATTTAGTTTTAAACCCCCAAGAAAACAATTTAAGTAACCAAAAAAAGACTAAAACTCACCCGGGTATGAAATTCTGGAAGGCAAAACATCATGGAGCAAAAGTAGTACAGATCAAACCCAACTTTCTTTAGAGCTCAGTGTGATCAGCTACCAAATGTCATGGGCGTCAGAGAGCTAGGGCAGCTCAGTACTAAAAGAAGATGACTTTAAACACAGGAACCCAACAAAGATACTTAATAAAAAGTAAATTGGTTTGTTGGAAAACAACATAGCCCAAAAATATCTCAAAGAAGCAGTGTGGATTATGGATTAGGACACTGAAGCAGCAGGCAAGGTATCTTAGGTTTAGTCCCAGCTCTCTCACTGAACAGCTGTAGAGCTGTAGGACAGCTCTTTCTCTTCTCTCAACCCATCTACACTCCCACAGAGGTCCTTTGGAACATGCGCATGCTATGTGCTTCAACCACATCTGGCAGATTCTGCTCAAAACTTATGTGGAAATATTTAATAGGAGTAGTTGAAAATGAAAAAAATTAATATTTTATGTCATTATATGACATTTATGATTTATATTTATACTTATTATATGATAACTTTTATTTGGTTTCTTACACAAAAGAAAACACAAAAAAGTTTGATTATTATTTTTCTGGTGGTACTAAAAAGTACCGACGTAGGCATGGCCATTCAAAGAAGCAAAATAAAATAAACTCATAAATATTCCTATTTAAAATCAGAGCCCATAATCAGTGCTGTAAGGATTGATCTGAAACTTTCTGCATTTTTCCAAATATTTTTTTCTTAAAATACAAAGAAAAAAACCAACTTCATTTAGTTTTGTCATGTTCATGTTTTGTCAGGGTTCCCAGCATCAGTGTTACTCATTTATGGGCTAGGTAATTTTTCTTTTCTACTTACATCTAATGCCATGTTACTGTTTGTGATTGGAATGATTACTTTTTTTGAGACATGGACCCTGGTAGAATGACACTTAGAAACAGTGGTCTGACAGAAGTACTGGTTCCTTAGACTACCAAGTACAAGGAAGCTTCCCACCTATGCCTGTAACCTATAAAGCTAGTTCAGGTTTGAGTCCCTCCCCTAGATATTTTAAAGTGACAATAGTCATAGGTCTATGTAGATTGTGTTAGGGTCTTTTTAAAGGTGGACAAAAGTGTACTTGTTGTTTTCCTCTAATTGTTAATATGTGGCTGCCTAGAACTGAAGCTGAGACAGCTGCATTTAACGTCTACAAATAAATTCACTTCAGTTGCATTTAACTCTCTCAGATAAAACCAGGAATTAAAATAATGCATGGTTAGTCCGCACTCAGATTTTGGTTGTTCTGGAGAACATACGTTCTGTTCTGCCAATTTATGCATGTCTGCGTAGATGTATTTAAGCTTATTTCATACGTCCTAACCAGAATTTCGGCTTGCAAAACTCCTCCATAGCAGAGTAAACCTGGTTTGGACTGGTTGAAAGAGCACCTTTTGACCTAAGGAAATGAGTGCAACTCAAAAGAAATCAGTTTTCTGATCTGGAATATATGAATCCTGAAAAATATGCTGTTTGGCTATTACAGAGGTCTACATTGCTCAAAAGAACAAAACATTTTTCTGTATCTTGCATGGTCTGTTCGAGGCATGGGAAGAACAGCCTTTTCAGTGTCAGTGAGTATGTAACTGTTGCCTACCTGCTTTCTGAGCAGTACATGCTGTCTCACACAAGTACATTCTCTCCCACACGAGCTGTACTTTTCTCCTGCTGTACATGCAAATGGCTATATTGGAGCAGGTTATTCCTGATAATGTACATGTTTCAGGAAAGTATGCATCTTCCTCAAGATAGTTGGTGACTACTAGGATTTCGAGCTCTAGAGTTACAGTGTGCCATGAACTGAGCTTAAAAAAAAGTAATTTATTTATGTAATATACATGATGTGAGGTCATGTATACTACATAAATAAGTAATATATTACGTCATTACTATATTACATACAATCATACATACATGACTTTTAAAAAGCTTTTAAAAAATCATAAATCCTGCACACAAAGGTTTAGAATTATTTTCATGAGAATCTGGATCTGTATTTAGGTTCATTTATTGCAGAGTAACATTTTATCATCAACATTTTGTAAACATCTAAAATTTATTAGAACCGTGCTTTAAAACTATAACATCTGGGCAAGCCATTTACCTACAAAAACTGAATTTTTCCAACAAGAAATGTGGAATAATTTCAGAGACATTTTTTGCAATATTCTTAAGTAGATAAATCCATTATATTGCTGTAAGAGATTGCCAAATTACCTGGAAAAGAGTGCTCCAGAGTTCACGCCTATGACTATCAAAAATAAGATACTCTGGATCCTACTTATGGGTATTCATAACTACTTAAAACGATTTCAAATAAAAATATCACAAATGTATTTGTTTTCCAATTTGAGACATTCCTCTAGAGAAGGCTGTTGTGGACTAATGTTTGAGAGGTAAACAGTATCCTCATTCTCCTGCTGTCAGTTTGCCTGAGGACAACTCCTGCTCTGTGTGCAGATTCCAAATTGTTTCTGGTTTGTTAAGCATTTTGTCTTGCAGAAACCAGGTGCAAACCTTCAGCAATGTGCAAATTAATCCTGTTCACAACCACAGCTAACATGTAACAGCAGAAACATCCACTGGCAAAAGTAGGTGTTGCAAAATAGTCTAAGGTGTGATTGTTGAGGAAATGAAATGGAAAAAACTAGCTCTAACAGAACAGTTATTTATACGTTAAGAAAGGAGATAGCAAATGTGTTTGGGTGTATTTTCAACCTCTTGAAGTTTCTAGGAGGATATGATGTCAGAGGTAGTGAGAGAGAAAGAGAGAGAAACTATGAAAAATGGCAAACAATGAGATGATGTTCTAAAATGATACTTAATACCAAGAGCAAGAATAAGACAGGCCACAGGCCTGCATGCAACAGGCCTGAAGGGAAGAACAGAGATGAAGAGGATGCTTAGTTTGAAGATCATGTCTCAGAAGAGACAGCTATGAATCATGAATAATTTATAACCAGCATTGCCATTTGAAGTCAAACAGATCAAGCTTAGGATGTAAAAAAATTCTTTAAAGACTACAGATACCATCTTGAAGTTTCAGTTATCAGCTTTACACGAATAAAGGCAGAGCTTCTAGGTGTATCTAATTACCCTAGTCCAAATCCTACAAGGTATTTAAATGGCCTGCCCTTTTCAACAGGAGACCTTTGAAGAACTATTTATTTCTCAGATAGACATACTCAGGATAATGTTCACAGCTACTACAAAACAGGTTCCCCTTGGAGTGTCCATTCCACGTCACAGTGTGAATAGCATCACATTGTATGTTTTCAGGCCAAGAAGTGCAACCTCTTAGTCTTTTCTTAAAAGTGAGGTTATAACACTGTGAATCCCATGGCTTATGTCTTTTTAAGACTTCCCTCTTTTAACATTTGAAAATGTTATGTCCTGGAAAGCTTTTAGAAATGAACTGGGAATTCTGGATCTGAAACATTGTGTGGCCTGCAGAGAAGGATGCATTTGGAGTCCCACAGGACTGTGGTGAGGGAACTGTGGATTGAGCTTTACCACATAGGCTGGAGTGTACTTTACATATCAGTGATGTATTATGAAGTCACTGGAAGCTAGATCTCTGTAAGTTCTCCTACATTGTTTTTTAGAAGTTCAGCTGCTGTGTTTGTAGCTCCACAGAGAGATAAGGCTGCAATTGGTGCTAGCCACCAGAAAGGGTTAATAAACTCTTTAGAGTCATCTAATGCTTTTTGCATTTATCCTTCTGTAGAGGTTGCTATCATAAAAGATTTAAGGGTTGAGATGATAGGTTGGATGTAGAGATGATGCAGTGATCATTTGTATCTTGCAGGTGTTACAGAGATTCTCTATAAGGCCAAGTCAGTCATGATGTTACCTCAGATGCCATAAGAGAGAAGGATACTCAAAACCCAAGAGGCAAAACAATAAAATTACAAACAGTAACTTCTTACACCCAACAAAACAATATTTGTTTTGAAGGGACTTATAAGTTTCCTGGAAGGCATGTGGATATGGAAATGCCATCCAGTTTCCTTCAGGAAACCAACATTCCCACCAGGCAAATGCAGCAGTCCTCCTCCATGGCACTGTGCCCAGCAGCAGGCCTCCATTTTGGTTCAGCTCTGCTGACCCCATTCCCTAGCAAGCACTTTGCCATTCATGTGCACATACGGCAGGTGGGAGAGAAAGAGTAGCCAGAGCCAACAGAGCATTCAAAATACTTCATTAGAGTGAAAAAGAGAAGTCCAAGGTTTGCGGTTTTTGTCATGACTTTCAGTTTTTACCATGGAAATGACAGCAGTGTTCTCAAATTGCAACCCAACAGTTCCCAGCCAGATGAATTTTAAATATTTTATTATTTCTAGAAGTAGAATAAGTTCAAAAGAAGATGACTGATGGTAGTTTTTGAAAAATACATGTTTTACCGATGTCATTTCCTCGCTGTGTCTTGATCCTAACAACTCTATGTGAACATCTTTTTAAGCAAAGTGAATGTTTGAAAATATGAATACAAGTGTAAACAAAGTTCTTCAAGCAGCTTTCAACATGAAACAATTTATTTGTTGTTTAGTTGTATTACCATGACCTAACAACCCTGATCTTGGATTAAAATTCCACTATTGTAGATATATCTAGAAGAAAAGAGTTTGTATCCCCCAAGTTTGCGTTCCCCAAGTACATGAATTATAGAATTACAGCTTTGCCATATCAAAAATAATATTCCTCACTGCCTTTTTCCAAAAGGCTACTTTTACCTTCAAATTTATTTTTATATTGTATTTTAAGTTTTGTGTATGGGTAGTACCTGTGGCACTCAGATAGGCATATTAACAATTATCATACATTTATCTTTGATTTTAGCTAGTACAGGTGAAATAAAGCTCCTGCATTTAACTAACCTAGTTTGAAGTGTAGGTTCTATATATGAAGAACTTTAGCTTGGGCTGAATTTCTTCATTTTCAGAGGTGCTGAAGTCAAATATTACTTTAAGAATATTTCTATGTAACATTTTTGTTCTTAAATCTGCTGGAGAATCTTCATAATCTTCATACAAAAGTTCAGTATATATTAACAAATTATTATCTCTTTAATTCCACTCACCAAATCTAAACTGTTTATCTGAACCATGCGTAAAATAATTGCCATTCTTCAACCTGCAAATATTAGGCTGAATACTTCTCAGATTGTTTCAGTTGCTTCCTGGTTTCAGTTTAATTCCCAATATCTTCATTGGGATATTTTGGCTTGTAGAGCTTGAGTCCCATCTGGAGGCTGGAATTACAATGGCTTGTGAAATGTAATTAAAAATGAAACAAATAACAAGTAGCCTTTTTTTCTAAGCCTCAAAACTGGTACTGTTTAAGCTTTTGTTAAAACTTAGAGAAGTATATTGCTTTTTATCCAGTTTCTCTAAGAGAAATCAAGGCTCTATTATCTCAGGCCCTCCTTTTTTATAATTCTGAAAATATTGATCAGTTGTAACTATTAATTCAGTAATTGCACAGTGTTGAAAAGACAGGTAGAGAGATTTGAGGGACTGTCATATAATGCTACCCTACTGCTTTCCACAACATCAACCACTCCATACACTCTTCCTCCCAGGAAAGGTTAAGGCATGAATTTGCTTCTTCTTAGACTCCAGAGAAATGACTTAGGGAACACCTGTGAGAAATGCTTCAGCTGTTGAAAAAGCTTAAATTGGCATTTACGTGTTCATTAGACAGTAGGGAATTCTGCCATGAGATGTAAATCTATAAGAAATCAGCCCTTCTGCTCACAGGACTATTCATTTTTCTTACTTAATTCTCCCTAGAGAAACTCTCTTATCACAGCAGGAAACAAAAATCCATTTTAAACTGTTAAGGATGTAACACTAGGAATGTGGTGGGTCAGAGATAAAGAGATAAGAGGTAGAGATTTTTTTTCCTCCCAACTCATCAGCCTCATCAGCACCGCATTGTGTTTAGGGGCTATGGTTAATTGTAATGCTACTTAATGAAGAAGAGGTGGGCACCAAAGCTGGCAAACTCAGCAGGGGAACATGTGCTTGCTTTTATATTGACTTGTTTCAGAACGTAACCTGAGCTGTGGCAACTAATGCGAGTACAAAATGATTCATCCTTCTGCACAGAACAGGCACTACTACTACATCTAACGACATGCCAGCTGGGTTATCCTAGATCAGCTGGCTGGTAGGAAGTTCAAGATCATCAGTCTTAGTCATTACAAAGCCCTGAAATAATGCTACCACGACTGATGGGACTATGTTCTAACACAAATTGCCATACCCTCTGTGGGAGGATACTGTGGTGCCTTTCCTCTGTGGGGCACTGGTGGGATTTGCTCTTGGCACATAAAACAAACCAGTTCATGAGTTCAGAGAAACATTGTGTTACCATATTCCAGTATTCAGAGGGTTGATCTTCTCCTATTTCACTTTTCTTCTCAGTCTTATAGACACATAATGTGTTTTTAATATTTGCACTATTCACTAGTAATAAATTCTCCCAGTGAAATTCTTTGCTTTTCTTGTCAACAGAGATACATTGTCTCTCTCAGAACTGAAGGATATCACAGATTTCCTGTACCTGTACTTGAAAGTCGTCTTCGTTTTTTCTACAGTACTGCTAAATTTAGTCATACAGTTTTTGACGATTATTATTTTTAAGACATAATAATAGGAAATAGAAAAGTAATTTCTTTTCTTCATATTCAGTAATATTCTTGCTTTTCCCAGGATGACAACAAATGGTAAGAGTTATTCAAAAACTCTTATTTCATAGCTCAAATCCTTAGCACTAGAGCAAATGTAGTCAGAGTGACAGTATGCTGTCATGAATTGCCCTAATTATTGCTATTGCACTTGTACAACCAAAGTTAAGTTATGCAATTCCAAGACATTACTGTTTCACTTTATGATTTTGCAACTGGAGCAATCTAATAGCTCTGATCCAGACCAGTAGTTTACTACAGTGATATAAGAAAGGAAATTTTAGAGCACTACAAGGATGGTTGGAAGTATTCAAACTTGTTTTATTTTGTTTTTAAATAAATGTTACTGGATAACAGCAGAAAATAATCTAAGAAATCACTACCAGTTCTTTATTGACTGTAGATTTTTGTATTTTGCATAACTAGAGAAGTGATGTTAAGTAAGGTCAAATGGTTATTGTTTTCTGTGATTGGAATGAACAGAGTGTGAACTCATTTTAGTGTTTTTGGAGGGGTGCAAGGGAAGAGAGGATTTTTTTTAACCTATACACTCACAGAACAGAAGCAGCCTTGTATGACTGTTATCTATACAGTATGACTGTATTTCATCTTCAAACTCATATTATCCAGATTAAGGAAAGAAATTGAGCTACAATTAACAGGAACAGAGTATTTGTGATAGTCAAGTTTTTGACCATTTTCTCAATTCTTAGAACTATATACAAGAAAGAACAAATAGGAATTTGCTGACTAGTTTCATGATCATTTCTATTCACTAGCATTAAGACACACAAAGGGTATTGTGGTACTTTATGCACTAAATCTTGAAAAATATTTCAAAATTCTCTTATGTAGGGCATGATACAAGAAAGTATTATTACATAAATTTTATCCTGCAGCTCTTTAGCCTTAATTATGCAGTCTTCTTGAGAGTAGCAAAGAACTCATTTAATAGACTGTATCACTTTTTGAGATAAGTGGCATATTTATAGCTTCTATAATGTATATCAAAACGGGGACAATTACACCTTGTTTAAAAAGGCAATGTTAAAACACACACTGTTTACAATTAAGAATTTTTTTTACCAATAAAAATGAGGGAGTTAATGTTTGTGAAACATAAAATGATAATGACAAATATTTGAACATTACTACCATGCTTAAAGTTATCATAGAATCATAGAATAGTTTGGGTTGGAAGGGACATTTAAAGGTCATCTAGTCCAAGCCCCCTGCAATGAGCAGGGATATCTTCAACTAGATCAGGTTGCTCAGATCCCCATCCAATCTGACCTGGAATATTTCCAGGGATGGGGCACCTATCACCTCTCTGGACAACCTGTTCTAGTGCGTCACCCCCCTTACATTAAAGAATTTATTCCTTATATCTAATCTGAATCTACCCTTTTCTAGTGTAAAACCATTACCCCTTGTCCTATCGCAACAGGCCCTGCTAAAAAGTTTTTCCTCATCTTATAAGCTCCCTTTAAGTACTGAAAGACCACAATAAGGTCTCCCTGCAGCCTTCTCTTCTCCAGGCTGAACAACCCCACCTCTCTCAGGCTGTCTTCATAGCAGAGCTGCTCCAGCCTTCTGATCATTTTTGTGTCCTTCCACTGGACCTGCTCCAACAGGTCCATGTCCTTCTTATGGTGGGGGCCCCAGAGCGGGACGTAGTACTCCAGGTGGGGTCTCACAAGAGTGGAGTAGAGAGGCAGAATCACCTCCCTCAGCCTGCTTGGCCGCGCTGCTTTTGATGCAGCCCAGGATGCCGTTGGCTTTCTGGGCTGTGAGCACACGTTGCCGGCTTATGTTGAGCTTCTCCTCAACAAACATCCCCAAGTCCTTCTCCTCAGGGCTGCTCTCCATCCATTCTCTGCTCAGCCTGTATTTGTGCATGGGATTGCCCTGACCCACATGCAGGACCCTGGACTTGGCCTTGTTGAACCTCATGATGTTCACACGGGTCCACTTCTCAAGTTTATGCTACTATATTCCTCTGTGAGAATATGTTGTCAACATTATATAGTGGTTTTATGGAATTGTAGATAACGTGTATCTAAAAACTTAAGTAGAACATTTTATAATCACAAGGTACTGCAGAGAGTTTTAGAAGTTTGTACATACTGTACACATTTTCATTTAACACCCTAGTCTATTTTCTTTGTGTTTCTCCTGTTTTATTTGATACAAAGAATTAAAAATCAAAGCTCCCTGGGAAGGTTTCTTTAAACTTCGTGGGGCTAAATTAGTTTCATTTACTTTTTATATGGGGTATTTGGCTGGATTTGAGTATTATTAGCTCCCATTGATGCTGCCTGACTCAGATACTCTTGTTACACAGAGTTGTATGTCTTACTTTCACTCAGCCTTTCAATTATTTCTATTCAAATACAGTGACAACCTCCCCCAACAAAACAGCATCTTAGATAAGTAGGTTACTAAAAATGCTATGTAATGACTTGAGATTGAGAAGCTAGAAACCACACTTGCAAATTGAAGGGATTTCACTGTATAAGAACAGCCTTAGAGGCATATGTTTATTATTTAGGACATATATGTGCCCCAGGTAAATCCAAACTTATTTCAAATGAACTATCCCTACACTATACATATCATGAATATTAAGCTGTCGTCACCTTCAAACATCCTTAACGAATTTGTTTTTCTGCGCTGAAAGAGCAGGAAGATGATAAGTAAGGTAAGACCAAGGGAAAAAAATGTGAAAGAAATTTTCTTAAAATCATTGTACTTACAAACATATTTTTTGAACACAAAAAGTGTCTAGAAGTGAAACATCAGTGAGGAAATTGACCATCAGTGCTATGCTGATCAATTTACAGGTTACAGATATTACCTTGTGACTCTACAGCCAAAAGGCTGAAGTGCTCAGGAACCCTCAAGTTTTTCACAGCATTGTTTGAGGTTTAATTATTTAAACAGCATAATAAAACATTTATTTATTTAAATCAATATTTTAAACATACTTATTCACTATGAAGAAAACTCTTCTAAAAAAATGCTTAATATTCAGAATTATTTTAGTGCTAAAATAATTGTGAATATACATTGTTCTTTAACTACTAAGCCATTATGTCTAATTCTTTTGAACCAAAGATTCCTCACCACAATTAATTATAATTAGATCTAACTCCAGTTGCAAATGGTGGAATTACAGTGATTTTCTCTTGTGATATTGCGACAGTTTCTGTGAAAGTCAATCAGTGGATGGAGTATGATGATTTCATTACCAAAGAGGAATTAAAAAAGGGAGTTGGGATGTTAATATGCTTTATGTCTCAAAGAGTCATCAGTACTTATGAAAATACATTCATGGGGCATTAGAGGCACCACAAAAATTTGAATGCGTAGTTATTTGCAGGAAAGGCTATAAGACATAGAATCACTCTGCTAATTTGCTTGTTTTATCCTAAAATTAAAAACATTAAAAACTATGGGTTTTATTTATTTTTAAATAATGTAAATTTCCTAGAAGATCTAATTATTTTCTTGCTATTAAATGAACAAATATTATTTCTTAAAGCCACTGTTCTGTTATATCCAAAAAACTATATTACAAAACCAATCTTGCCTTTAACATCTGTCCTTTTGCAATTACCCTGCATTAGATTCAGTGGAAATGCTTATAAGATTCCACATTAACCCTTATTCTCTGGTTACTTGTATATTAAGCCTTTTTATCCTTACCTGACCTTTCTAAAGCTCAGTTTCAATTGTAGCCAGCTATGCTTTCAGATACGGCAAACCTTCAGAAAGACAAACTCAGAAAAATAAACTTGACCCTCAAAGTCTTTGTTTAATTGGGAAGTCATGCTGGTGTGGGTTGAAAGAGGTTTCAGGCTCCAACAACCCTTTTCTTCAGGGACAGTCATGATTTTACTTTTCTGGGGTGACTCAGTTGACATTGAGTCTAGGAAAAACTGAGAGTAAAAAAGGGCTGAATTACTGTCACTGGAATTTTGAGAAAGCCTTTAACTCCTCTCAAAAGATAAGAAGTAATCATCAAAGAGCCTTTCAACTCTTTATATGATTAGTTAGAAGCAGCTGAACTTGAATGCCTAAACCTAAAGCTATACAGATAGAAACCTCAACAGAAAAGTCAGATTCTTTCAGTCTCTAAAAATTTTAAATATATTGATTTCACAGGAATAGTGGGTTTGTTTCTGTCCCATTAAACCACAAAGATCTAGCGTGACACTGTGAAAGAGAGAGACAAGTTAAGGAATCTTTGTGCTCTGGACGCTTTTTTTGCATTAACACCAAAGCAGTGATGGCCCTTCAATCCCAGTCACAGCTCCATCACTACTGCCGCGGCTTGGTGCTTCTCACTGCTTACCATCAAGCTCTTTCCAAAGAGTCTTACAGCAGCTAGCAACATTATGGAAACATTATGGGTGCAACTACACTTGCCACATAAACTGGAAAGATCCTTTTTATTGTGGTCATAACTGAGCATGGAGCTGGAAAACAGGCCAAAACTAGCTATTAAGTGTATCTGTTACTTGGATCCACAGGCTTTCTTGTTGGACATGTTATCTGTGTTAAATTCCCTGCTCCTTGACCTATACTCTTGGTGGCATGAATTTTCCTATTGCTCTGCTGTCACAGGGATGGGTCCATAGTGATTTCAAAAACAACTACAGACCAGATGATGAACAGAGGGGTGCTTGTATGGATAAAGAAAGTGGGAAGGCAACTGTGAAGATTTTCTCAGGTCTTTTGGGATGCTGCTAAGGGCTGAAGCAGCTAGTACAGAAGATACCCAAATACAGTTGACTCAAGTCCTTCCCAGCCATTCCAGGAGAGGCCTCTGTCCCTCTTGTCTGCAACTCATTGTCCAGTTTCTCAGGAAGCCTTCAGCTTGTTCCTGTAGTCTTGTCTGCCTCATGGGGATTATATAAGGATAAATGGTTCTAAGGTGTTCTGATTTTGCAGTTCTGAAAAAGTGCGTGTATGTAGGTCTTGGATGTGTGCGTGACAGGGAGGAACCAAAGAGCCTGCTTACTGAATTAGTGCATCTATGCAGTCACATTAGTTCATCTATAAATGCTCGTTTGCCACACAATTAACCAACTTGGATGAGAAAATGTGGAATATAAAACAGATATGGGATGGAGGGCTTTGTACTACATCTTCACTTTTTAAAGACATGATCCTGAAAAGTAGACTAATTATTTTCCATGAACAAACTTTTCAACGGTTACAACTTTAGCAAATGTTCCTTAATTGCTATGGTTTGATGAATGACTGAACAGATATGAGAAATTTGAGAAAAGTTCATTATTCATGTTTGATAAATGTTTGTTATTCATTATCCTTCAGAAAAATATGTAGGAGTAGTTACCTTAGGCTGGTTTTATTCCCTGACAGCAATATCAAACTGTTGTAGGCTACCACCATAACAAAAATCCTCCTCCTGCTTGCAGAGTTGTCTGTAACCTTTCATAATGGTGGTATATGAAAGTTAAATAACTCAACTCCTCCTGCATTTTCTTTCAAATAATGATATGTTGGGTACAGTAATGTTAAACAGCGGTTCACGTGAGTTAAAATAGGGGAGACTTTAAATGAAAAAAAAAAAATAATTTATGAGCAAAAATATTCCGTGGTGCTCTGGACAGGTGACAAGAATATTTCTATTAGGAGTAAAATCTTAAGGTATAGCTATTAAGGTATTTTAGGATTATCTTAAGGATATTAACTTTGAGCTGAGATTTTCCTTTGAAGCAGAAAACAAAAATATAGACCTTTCAGTCTATTGTGTCTGCCTACTGCTTTTAAATGTTTCACTGTCCTACAGAGACAGTATTCTTTTAGCAAGTATGTTTAAGGTAATAATTTAATATAGCTTTTCAAAAAACAAGGATATTGAGATAAATACCCTCCTAAACCATAAAGAGAACAACAAAGATACACAGAAAAATTTATTAATAGGCTGGGTTTTCTGATTTAAAGCTTATGTCATCATTTGCTCCTCTGCAAAGTGCATACAAAGTAAGTTTGGAAGGAGTTGGAAGGGACCTTAAAGATCATCTAGTTCCAACCCCCCTGCCATAGGCAGGGACACCTTCCACTAGACCATGTTGCTCAAAGCCCCATCCAACCTGGCCTTGAACACTTCCAGGGATGGGGCATCCTGCATGCCTGCCAACAGTTCAAGTCATTATGATAACGCCATTAAAATAAAGTATAAAAGTCTGCAAATATGTCCTCTTCCACAACATAATAGCCTTGACCACATTTTCCTGATAAAACAGAAACCAGACCCAGATCTATTTATGTTGCTTAATAGATGCATAGCAAGATAAATATTTAATTACCTACTTGACACTGTTTATCAATTATGAGCAATACACTGTCTCTACCGCACAGCTGCAATTAGCTCTGTAAAACACAGAACAAGAAGAAAATAAAAAGGAATTTACAGATATTTGGTCACCAGTCTTGTGGATCCTGTGCCACTTGTTGAATTGCTATTTATTGATTATTCTTATAATGCCTTTGTATCTAATTAAAAATTCAGGATGGACTCTGTTAATAAGCAATAGACAATGTCTGGTCTAAAAAAGGAACTACCCAGTCACAGAAATGAACTGGGAATACCAGAAGCTCCATCTGTCCTGAATAATTACACATGCAGAAACTGTTTTGCATAGTACAGTACTTTGTACATTCAAAAACATGGGAATAGCGAGTAGAAATGCAGTTTGTCTAGTAATTTTTATGCAATTCATAGCAACTTATTGACAGAAAGAATTTCAAGATATAAGCCAGTTCTTTCCTCCTGGTCTGAGGTGTGATTTCATAAAACCTCTGATTTTAGGGTTTCTGCAATCTCCCTAAATAGTATGGGCCAGTACTGATTATTGTTATGGTTTAAAAACAGTATGGTTTTTTTACTCCTTTGAGCACTAATTATATTTTCTTCCAGACTAGTTCCATACTTCCAAATATTTCCATAGGTCATGTTTTCTGAACCCTTTACTTATTACACTCTCCTGCAGTCCCCTGTTAAAATGTTGCACTTAAATTGAACTTTTTTTTTAATCAAGCAGAATGCAGCAACTGTTTGACATCAGTTTTTCAGAGTAGAGCAGTGAATATTTCTCCCAAGTTTACACACAACACTCTTGAGTAATGGACCTCAGAAAAAGTGCTTTTTTGCAATAGTATCACATTCTCTATCCTTGTGTGTTGGTGAACCACTACAGCCCTCAGATTTTTTTTACACAACTACTGGTCTTTTCATATTGATGCATTTGATTATTTCCTTCCTAGAATCTTTCACTCTTTCTTTAAAGTAACTAATTACAAATTTTGGAATTTTCCTATTTTCCTGTTCCCAAAGTGCAACATGTCCCTGATTGTTGTCATCCACTTGTGCACTACATTTTGCAAATCTTATATTTCTGTATCACTTGTTGCATTGCAGTAACAATCAGAAAAATTAAAGTTTATCTTTCTCACTAGACAAATCTGAGAGAGTTCTCTAGAAAAACTTCCTTGAAATCCCTCCTAAGCAATAGACACCTTTTTTTCTAGAATGTGATTCTAGCCAAGCTCTATAATATTTTCATTTTGACCTCAAAAAAGTGAAGAACATCTGCATTTCCTGATGTAATTCACAAGTGGTGGACTTGCTGGACTATTTTCTCACTTAGTTTGTTTCTTATTCTTAATCCACAGTGAATATAAAAGGTCAGAAATCAGATAAAGAGTAGTTTTTAAAGCAGAAAAGAACTGACGTTCATTTGAATTAAATGTATTGTGCAATACTAAATGAGAATACAGAGGATGGAAAAGTACATCCTGTGCTAGACCAGTCATATTTTATTGTATTCGCTTTATTATTGCAGCTTATTGTATGATAAGACTCATTTTCTTTCTGTGCTGTGTCCACTTTCTGCCATATTTGCCAGCTAGTTTTACATTTGTCTCACGTATAGACCATATGTCTAATAAATCACACACCGTTTAATAACTAAAGACATTGTAAGTATAACATGAACTCTGAACATGTCAGTAAAGCAAGTTGCTTTACTCTGAAACCTCTGCATTAGGATTGAGGTAGGATTTTGTAAATCTGATGCTTTCTTTGTAAGGACTACTCATGGCAGCATCTGTCCAAATTTCAGAAGTTGGTGAATTTTTATTCTCTAGGCTTTTCCATTAGTTCATCCCTTTTTTATTGGAGAATCTCACTACCATTCAGTGGATGGGGCTTTACAGTGTGAGCAAAAAGGTCACACAAGAGAAATGGTAGTTTCTTAATAAATGACCGAGATAAGCACTGTTTGAACAGTCATTATGGACATACTTCAGTAATACAATAAATCATAAACCCATCTCAGTTTATAAGTGTGTGAGGTCAACTGTAGTAGTTTATATAACTCAGATTATATTATGTCTTAACATGCACTTTATTGCAAATAATCCGAACTAAACCACTGCTGTTTACACAGCATAGGTTGTAGTGAAAAAGCAAAAAAATATATACAGGTAATATATTATTAATGTACAGACTATTTAGTCATTTTAATGAAATATTCATAGGGCAGAAAGCTAAGAGTTAACTTTTCTTAACAGTCCCTGCTATTAATGGACAACAGATCCCATTAGCTGAGTCATTTCTTATTGCTTGGTCTGTTACTTTCGAAGAAAATTAGAGTCATGTGTGAATGTTCAGTTTGGAGAGAACCAAAATGACAATTCAGGATGACTCACTTCAGAGACAGACAGGATGGTTTGTAACATTCCAGTTGCTTTTTTCTGCTGTTACCGGGATTTGCTAACTGATCAGGGATAGAATTTCAACATCTGGCCCTTTCAGTTAATCCTATATTTCTGCAGCGCATGCAAAGGAAGAGCAGAAGATAAATGTAGTCACTTCAGCAAGTCAGTCAGATCTTATGAAACTTACACTCAAATAAATCTTGTCCTTCTCTGCCCATAACTCAGCCCAGATCTCAAATGTTCAGATACGGCATGACAGAAAGAGAGGTAACGGAGTTTGTAATGGCCAAGTCTCAGCCACCCTTTCTGATTCTCTTCTCTGCTGCAGTCACCAAGCAAGCATAGCCCTCAAGGACTAGGATGTGTTAGTCACTGAGAGGCATGAAGCTGGAAATAAGGGTTTGTTTTGAAATGGAGTAAATGCAGATACAGAAAGTTTACTCCGGTTTCACATACCTTAACACTACTCCCAGGCTCCTTCTGTAACTATTCAATCTCATATTCTCTACTTCCCCCTTCTTATGTTCAGGTTTCTCTGGTTTCTGTTGTCATCTAAATTTAGTTTTGGGGAAGAGTTCTTGGAAGTATAGTATAGTCCTCTTTCCAGCTTCTCAGTAATCTTTCTATTGCCTCCTCCACTGTACCTCAGCTCATACCCGCACTGAAGCATTGGCAGTAGTCCTGTCATTACTTTGTACCTAAATTGTTATACGCAGCACTGCAATTAGTTGTGTAAAGTCTCAAGACTTATTTTGGCTATATGGGCATTCAAACATTTGTACACTTCAAACTTGTGTACTCAGGCTGCATATAGGTTGCTAATAAATCTATAAGCTTGCAATATTTTTCTTGTCTTTTCTTTTGGGGAAACTCCGTTGAAAATGTGTGCATGTAAGAGAGTAATTATAGGTAGAGTATGGGTCTGACTGAGGAATACTGGACTTAATATAGCTCCCAGCATGCTAATAAGGCACTGAGGTAAGCAACAAACACTCTTTAGGTTCTGCCAGCTTTCGCAAAATATTTGTAGGAGATAGGCCAGATTTGTGACAATCCCCATTTTGTTGTTTGTAGGTTTTTTCCACCTTTTAATTATTTAGATACTGCACCTAGCTTAAAATCAAATCTAATTTTCTTGCATATCTGTGGTCATAAAAACAAGAGGAGCAAGGAAAATCAAACGTAAGATAACTGCAGCAAAAGAAATACATACACAGGACATTTTCCCAAGTTTTTATACTCAGCAGGTCTTTGAAAGCAGCTCAGCAGGCTGAGTAGCTTTCACAAGCATTTCTTCTTAGGAATCAAGTGATGACTAGAGTGACTTTTTGCTGCTTTAAAGTGTATGCTAGCTGCTAATTACTTTTTTTAAAGCAAATTAAAAGGGTTAGTGTGTGTCGTCATATTAAAAACTACTGATGCAACATTATGGTAGTATGCCAGGTAGGTACTACAAGCTTGAATGGCTCTCCCCTGAAAAAAAGAAAAGGTTTTCTTTGCATGGGAAAGTATCTTTTTGCTTTCTGTGTTTTACTGTTTGTTTCCCAGTATGCACTGCTTCAGATTAGCAGAATACTAGAGAGTATTTTTGATTCACAAGTGCAAGATGCGCTGAATCAGTGGATCTGAAGCTTGTGGCATGTTAAGATTTTATTACTTTCTATCTCTGGCCAAAAAAAAAGTTTATTAGAGAATGGCTTAAGCAGAAAAGGAGAAGGAAAAAGTGCAAATGAAAGAAACTCAAATTAAGGCAAAAATAAAGTTAGTTTTGAACTTGGGCAGGATGAGACCTTAGACCACACTTGGGCACACTACTGCCTTTTGTGCTTTGCCTTTTGCAGGGGCAGTCTGAGGTGAGATGTATTACTGTTAATATTTTTGCTTTTAGAGCAATTCCACCATGTCGTGTGCAATGGTGGTTGTTAGCAGCTATGGCTTGCGCACACACTGCTTTCTTGTCCTCTTTTGCACCTTTATTTTTATTTTCCTGGGAAAATGAGAAAGGTCAAATGCTTTCTTGAATAGCTGACTAAATACCTTCCTCAGCTAAAATGGCAGAAGATGCCATAAGGCAAATGTGGCTACAGCTGGGAGGCTTCATTCCATTTTTGCCCTGCTCATAAGACTAAACATGTCATTGGTGCTTAATGTCCAGTGATTCAGGAGTCGGAACTTGAATTAAGTTCACTTTGTTCGCACTCCAGTGTAACGCACAGCAGGCTCCTCTCAACTCTAGCGTATCTCACTCTCCTTTTGAATATAACAGCAATGCTGACCTTTTAGAACTAAATGGATGGGGATATTTCTGAAGTCAGAATTAGCACAGATGTTTGAATTTAAACCAATATATTTGCCAGAACAATAAGATAAGGTAAAAATCACAAGCAACCTGAAAAGAAAAACTGTTCTTTTTGAAAGTAAGAAATCAAAGACAAGGGATATCATGCACATACAAGAATATTAACATGCAAGTCTTCTTTACATCCTTTCTCATATTCACTGATTTTCTCTCCACTGAGAAATAAAACAATATAGATATATAGAAGAGTGTGTTTTCCTGCTTTGTTAGTAGGGTTAAAATTGCTATTTTTATTAAACGCTGAGTACTTCCTCATTTATCATTTTAAATTCTATTACTTGTTTCCAAGGAGATAGAAATATGCAGGAAAATCATCTGGGACTCTGATTTGTAAGGCTGTTCTCTTTAATGAGAGTGGAATGTGCCCTGTTTTAAGGAACAAAATAAACTTGGAGCCGCTGTAGTAAGAAGTTGGGACTTTGAATTTAATTTCTGTGCAGGCCTACTTTCTGCTTCTGGAAATTGGAAGGGGATTGTTAAATACTCAATTCAGTATCAGATTATCATTTAGTGGCTCAGCTGTGCTGCTTTCTACACTGAAGCAGGGTAGGAAATTCCCTCACCCACACACCCCTTGTGGTAGTGGCTTTCTCCTGACAGCTCTAGATATTTCCTGGAGGACAAGAATGGACAGTAGACAACTTATTTTTCTTCCTGTGAGTTATTCTTCAGAAAAGCCTGGATGGTTCCATAGCTATTTAGAAGTTTAATTGTTCAGTGAAGTGCCAATGCTAAATTCTAAGCAGAGATAACTTTCTTTTTTTCTTTCTGTTAATAAAATCCGAAATGAATCTGAAGGCAAATAAATCAGTTGCCTTACCTGAAGTAGTCTTCACCACCTCAGTTGTATTTCTTAATCCTGTAAAGGAGAACTGGTAAAGCCTCCAGGACCTGGTGTCCCCCACTTCCACTGAGCTGCGCTTCCATTGGTAAATGATCTCTTCTCTTGGGTAGCCATCTTATTGCAATGGAAAATACAGAATTCTTTGTTTCATAGTGATTGCTAGGATTTTAGCGTACTTTGGGGAGTAAAAATACTATTTTCTATTTTTAGAAAAACTGGAGAAAGCATGTTGCAAGTAAATTATAGATATGTTTTTCTCAAGTTAGTAGTGCCTTTTACTTACTGTCACATTTTATTTTATTTATTGTAAATTAAAATAGCACTTGAGGTAAATTTGTCAAAAATGAATTTTCCATTTTTGCGGACCCAATAGGATTCAATTTTGCTCATCCTTCAATTATGCCCAAAAAGTCTGCAGCTGGACCAGGAATTCACACCTTGACCTGACTGCAAAATGTCAAACTATTGGAATAGTAAAACACACATGCGCAGAAAGTATCAGGCTTTGAGACTTTGATGCTGAAAGTAAAAATTTCTACTGTTATGCTAAGAGCTAAGCATAAATTGATCACATAAGTCCCAGAAATTGTATCCATTTTTATATAGCATTCCTCAATTATATTTGTGAACATCTATGATTCATGTATTTGAAAATAAGGTCAAAATAAAACTGAAAACCATTAGACTATGATTCTACTTAAAAACATAACCCTTGCTGACTCTAAGTATGTAAATATAAATTTATAATAAGTGGCTCAGTGAGGGTCAGAAAAGGGGTATTTCTAAGTATATTACTTACAGCTTGAAAATTCCAGGGGGCAGGAATGGGCATCCATTGGGAAGTTGTGTAACTGTAGCTGACACTCAGCATCAATTGTCAGCCTGAGGAGAAAGAGATCAGGATATACAGAACGCACTTGAGAAGTTTGTCCTGAAAGCTACGTCATGGCAAGTAAAATGAGATTCTTACTAATATGGAAACTGACTATGAAATATGCAAATATATAATAAATATATATAGAAAGCAAAAGTAAACTATTGACATGTATGTATTAATTTAGATATTCCAAGCATAGGAAGACTTTGTGGTTACTGATAAGCAATGTTTCTTTTTCGGTTACGAAGGCCCTGATCACCTGCTTTCTGGACTGCATAATAGAATAAGGTATTAAAGTTCTGTTGCTATGCATCTGAAATGGCAGCATTACTCATGACTGGTAAATCCACAAGTACTTATACAGGTCATCTCATGAGCAGTGACAAATCTCTGTGTCACAACATGCCATAATGCACTAGGGAAATGTATTTTATGTGACAAAAATGCTATTTCAGAAATGATGGATGGGAGTCCAAATTTAGACATCTACATCCAAGACAACCATCTAGACTTCCTTCATAGCTAGTGGAAAGGCACTATGAGGATATACTTCATTTCATACAGAAAAAGACGTTTAAATTAAATCAGAAGAAAAATGTATTGAAAGGTGTTTCTCTGTACTGAGTATCAGGAGAGTCTCCATAATAACTCAGGTGGCATAGGTGCCATAGACGAGGCAGAGACATGTACTTTTAGAAATCCAAAATTAATGTGCCTGCTAAAAGCTCTATCATTTTTTATTCAGTCCCTTAATTGTTGCTAGCCTACACAGCCCCAGCCAGGCCACGAGCAGCATGATATTTGGACTTTGGAAAGGAGGGAGGAGGTGGGGTGAGAGAGGGGAAAAAGGAAAAAGAGAAAAAAAGAGCCAAATGATGTTTATTTGTTCCATAAGTCTCTAGGAAAACTGTAGATTTATGGTCTTTGCTGATTCCTGGGTGTCCAAATGAGCAACCTGGTGAGCTGGGTTTGTCTCCCAACTCCTGCATGTAAGTGCTGCGTGCAAATGACTCTGAGTCTCACACTGTGGGATGCAGATGGATGCTGTGACCACTAGCCACCAAGTTAATGAAGTCTAAAGGAAACTTTTCTGCATTAAGGATTTAGGAACAAATCTAAATTCCTTTGAAACTAAGGGAAGTTCTGTTTGTGACACAGAAGGAGAGCTGATTCTGTGTGTTAATATTATTGCCCTTTCTTTCTCTTCTCATTTCAATCATCTTCCATTTCATTTCAAAATGATCATAATATGGATCCAAAAAATTATTAAGGTCTTTTTTGATATTGTCTTTTCTCTGGTAAATTTATTTAACACTGTTTGAATTTGGGATAGGCTCAGATTTACTGCTGTTTTTTGTTTTCTCTTGTGGAGTTGAGTAGATTTCATTCCCCAGCACAAAGCACAATCCAGGCTTTGAACATCTCCAGGCATGGAGTTTTCTGGACAACCTGTTCCACTGTTTGACCATTTTCACAGTGACAGTTGAGGGAAAAAGTTTCTTCTTATGTTTAAACAGAATTTCCTGTTCTTCAGTTTGTGTCCATTGCCTCCTGTTCTGTAACTGGATACCACTGAGGAGATTATGTCTCTGCCTTTTTTATCCCTTCCACCCCCTGCCTTCTTTACCCCCACCCACATTACACACATTGATAAGATCCCCCAAGACTTCTCTAGGCTAAACAGTCCCAGGTCCCTCAGCCTCTCTCTGCACATCAGACTTCCCAACCCTTCAGCATCTTAGTGGGCCTTTGCTGCACTTGCTCCAGCATGCTCATATCCCTCTTTTACTGGGGAGCCTAGCACTGAACCCAGCACTCCAGGTGTGTCTCACTAGTACTGGGCAGAGGAGAAGGATCCTCTCCATTGACCTGCTGACTTCCTAATGCAGTCCAGGATGCTGTTTGTCTTTGCTTCAAGAGCACTTTGCTCGCTCATGGTGAACGTCCACCAGAATCCCCAGGTCTTTTTCTGCAAGGTGCTTTTCAGCTGGTCAGCACCCACCCTGTACTGAGGCATGGGGTTATTCCTCTCCAAGAATATTGTCCTTTGTTGAACTCCATGAGATTCCTGTCGGCCCATTTCTCCAGCATGTTGCAGTCCCTCTGAGTGATAGATATGATGTACCAATCACTCCTCTCAGTTTTGTATTATCCACAGACATGCTGATGGTGCACTCTGTCCCATTGTCCATGTCATTAATGAAGATGTGAAGAAGTTAAAGTGTATTGGCCTAGTACAAAATTGAGGAGTACACCACAAGTGACTGCTTTGCAGTTGGCCTTCATGCCGCTGATCCCATCCCTTTGGGCCTGGCAGTTCAGGCATATTCAGTCCACCTCAATGTCCACTTATTTAGCCCATACCTGATCCTTCTCCACCAAAGGTAAGTCTTCCTTGCTTCACTTTCCTACTGGTCTCAGGGACCTGGGATTGCTGAAGGCAGGGTTTTACCAAAGGCAAAGAAGGCATTTTGTACCTTGATGTCCTTTGTGACAAGGTCCCCATTCCCGTTCAGCAGTGCACCCACATTTTCCCTGGTCTTCTGTTCGCTGAGGATGTATGCGTAGAAACCCTTCTTGCTTTTGTGTCCCCAGTCAGATTCAACTCCAGATGAGCTTTGGCTTTTCTGACCCTGTCCCTGAGTCCTCAGACAGCTTCTCTGTGTTCCTCCTGGGTCACCTGTCCCCGCTTCCACCTCTAGTACATTTTTTTTTCACATGTAACTTTTGTCAGGAGCTTTGTATTGATCCATGCAGATTGCCCACTAACTTTGCTTGATTTCCTGCTGGTCAGGACAGACTGTTCTTGAGCTTGTGGGGAGGTGATTGAGAAAATCAGCCAGCTCTTCTGGAGCCCTCTTCTCTTCAGGACAGAATCCCGGATTGTGATGATACTATCACATTTTACTTCTTGATTAATCCAGGTTGAATCCTTACTGGTGCTTGCTGTGACTCAGTAGAACAACTAAGTATACATTAATAACAGGTAACAGTTTCTAAATTCTTTCAGATATATCTCTTTCTAATGAGAGAAACTGAGAGGTTTGAAGATAAAGGTAACAAAATCCAAAAAGACAATAGTATAGCTAAGTCCAAATTTAACATTTCAAAAATGGACCTGGGATCTTCTTTATCAGACTGACTTTGATTTGCACTGGATTTCGATTCCGATCATTCTCTTATCTCTTCTGGCAATGCACTGTGTAATGAATGTAAAATAACGATGAAATAGAACTCCTTTTTGTAATTCAGACAGTTGCAACATTAAAAGGTTGTCTTAACCAAAGCTTCAGATCTATTCATTAAAATTATAATGAGTGTGCTTTTCTTCAAAACTTTGCTTTTGGCACCCAATAAAACAAAAGCGGAAAAAAGACTTTGAAAAAAATGCAGTCTAAAATGTAGATGGTCTTATGTCTAATATCTTTGATTCCCTACTCTCATTTTAACTTATAAATCCTCTTGAACAAATGCTGTCTTTATCTACATTTTACATAGAACCAAATATTATATGTAAGAAAAAGTAAAAAATATGCACTTAGGATTTTCACATTTAGAAAGTATCATATGGTCATTGGGCATATATTTGATCTGTTACATATTGCATATGTTACACTTAAATGTAGGCATACCATAACTTAATTATTGAGAATATAATTTTTAAAGGTAATCTGTCTCAAAAGAAAAGCTATACGCATAACTGAGAAATCTGGAGATGAGCATATCAAGTTCAGATTCATGAAGATTTTAGTGGAACATGGCACATCTGTAGGTTTTGGATTAAACCTTAAGTGACCAATACTGAAATGATAATCCCTATTTTCATAAGATATTTGAGGAATTAAATGCTTTTGCAGGGTGGAGCTTCATCTAGCTACATTGTAATCAATTCAGAATAAGAGGCCTTTGATGTATATAATACCTTTTTTTATATACCATCTACTTAATACAAGGATATTTTGAATTCATCAGTTTAACCCAATAAAAAGGAAAAAGGCAATATGGACCAAACCAGTGGCAAACAATAAAACATGCCTAAAAATGAATTACTATAACAATGCTTACATTCATTTTAGTATAGGAACGTGACTATTGTGGAGCAAGACAGTACAATCTATAGGAAGAAATAAAACTCTTTACTGTGCCAATATACCAACATAAAATAAATTGCATGCAAGTGATATCTTCTAAATATTTCCCTTTTTCAGGGTTGTATGCATAAGTAAATAGGAAAAAAACAATTTTTTTTCCTTCAGGTTAATATCAAATTACATGAATTCACAGGACCTTCCTCTTTGGTTTTCCCTAGAGAAACTGAAATTAAAGTCAGGTATAAATACCTCAGTGTGTACAACACTCTGCCGTCATTCCAGATCCTGAGCATCCTATTAGGAGTTGTTATCCAATGCGCATCAGCTTTCTTGGAATTTCGGAAAAATGTATCTGGTATCCAGATCTTCCCAACCATGTTGCTGTTTAATCTGAGCACTTTTATAGTGCTGTTGAACTTCAGACGTCTGTCATACCACGTTTGGGCGAAAAATATATCAATTGTATATTCCTGTTGTGTTAACCAGAAATACTGATGAAAACATAGCACTCAGCATTTCACATAACTCCTGATATGCTTTCCTTAATTTCATATGAAAAAAATGTGAACTACAGGAGATGATACTAAAACTGATTAAACCAATTTTTTGTCAATTTTTGAGGGCATGATTTACCAAAGATTATTGTTTAAAACCAATTTATTCTGTTATTTTCCCACTGACAGGTGAAACCAAGATGCAATCGAGTGGTATATGCATCTTTCTAGTTCTGCGTCACCACACTTCAACCCATGCCTGATCGAGTCAGAGAACAATTACTTATTTCCTTGGATCTAGGAAGGAAAAATTTGAGCTGGCTTGGCTGCCTTAATTGCTTGTAGCCCCCAGTTAATATCAGAATTGGTGAAGTCTCACTTTCCCTGGCACCACCAGGCAGCCAGAGGCTGCAAAGGGAATTATAGAATAGAAAAGAACAATCTGAGACTTCTTTCTACACATGAAAACTACAAGAATGAAGTAGACATTGTGCTAAGGCTAGACCACTCTCCCTCAGCTATACGAAGATGTAATTGTATTTTTCTGTAGGAACTTTGCAAAGAGGAGAGAGGATCTAGGCTTTTTTTCTTTTTATCTCTTGGTGGCAAGAGTAGTAATATCACTGGTGAACAGTTTTCCTTATTTTGTAACAATCTGGAAGCTCAGTTTTACAGGAGTTTTAAACTGTTGCAAAGCACTGGAAAGTAGAGCACATAAAAGTGTGAGGGTATGTTAAAACTATTATTATTATTACATTTTTATCAGCATAGAGCTCAGTTTCCCTGTCTTGTAGAGATTCATAGCTCATATAGTCCTCGCATCCATAATAATAATGAGATTTTAAAAATAAGTGTGGCACGACATTAAAACTAATGGAAGCTTTGTAATGTCACAAATGATGGAGGCTTTGTAACAAAGTGAACATTGTAGGAAAATTGGCAATCATTTACCTACCATATTGATAGCATTCACAGGCCCAATACTATTTACGTACATGTCAGTGTGAATTACTGTAGGTTTAACTGTAAGAGAAACAAGAAGAATCAGTAACACGAGTGAAGGTCAAAATCAACTACATGAAAGTCAAATACAAGCAAAAGATTATTGTAGCACGCTAGCTTGATGGCTATGGTTGCCTTACATTTAAATGTGCATATACAAGAAATAAATTTGCAGAGATGCCTCCAGTTTGAAATTAGTTGGAGACACTTTGAGACAAATTCTTATATTGTTTATTCTATCAGAACAAATGCTATGAGAACCAATACTGAAACCGGTGGTGTTACCTTAGAGTGAGTCTTATCTGCCTGAGAGTATGTACATTTTGTGTCAGGTCACAGCAACACATCTGACAAAACACTATCAATGAAAGCAAACTCATTCTTCTTATGATGTCTTGCATCACTCATTTTACATTATAATGCCAAATGCAACGTGTCTGCTGTTGCCTGCAGATGGCTGTAGGTAAGTAACAATTTCATGAGCCCAAAGCAAAAATAGTACTCAAGGCTCTAAAATAAGGAATGAAAAACAGTTCTTAGATTAATTGATTTTGAAATTACTCTATTGTAGCCTTATTACTCTTATACACCTTGACTAAAACATGATTGTTTTTTGTCAGATGCTTTTATGAATGTTTAATTCCTTTCTGTTCTCTAAAGTCTTAGATCAGAAGAATAAGACAAACTCCTCTGCTAATTTAAACCATATACATATATTGAAGGTTAAATACTCATGTTATCCCTCACTGTGAAAAATTCCTTAGCGTATAAGCCTCTATAAAGTTGTTAGAAACAGCTTCCTTCATTAACCTTCCTGTTGTCTGCTTTCCTCTGCCTGCCTCATCCATGAATTCTCTTTGTGTTTTTGTATAATCTTATTACTCCTGTATCCTCTTCTACAGAAGTATTGTCTGCCTGTTCTGTGTACACATGAGGCCTTCTCAAACTGACTTGCAGCAACTCAGGGAGATTTAGCTCTTCAAGCTCCCAGTAATCAGTGGAGAGGACGATTCCTGCAAAAGGCGATTCAGTCAAATAAGAATCCATTATGAGTCCAAGCTTGGGTCTATATACTTATATTGGCTGTGTAGGCAATCTAGGGAGGTGGGCCTTCCTTGACTGCAGTTATCTTTTGTGAATCTCTTTCTCTGTGTCCCATTCTCCAGTCACTTCTTGTCCTTCTGTGCAAGTGAGGGCCCATGCCACCTCAGTCAATGCAGACCTGCTGCTGTTAGAGGCTCTGTCTGTGTCCATCATATCACGCAAGGATCGGCTGTGTTATCCTCATTTTGGCCTTCCTTTCCAATATATTATTTGTGATTCTCTAACACCCTCAGTTAGATATACAAAGAAGATAAGAGCTTGCTTTTTCATTCCCAAGAAGTTAAATTCCGAACTTCCTATGCAGGTGCATCATCACAAGCAGCCTCATTCAGCAAATCACAACAGTCTAATTAGATGTCTCAGGATAGATTTAGCAATCTTAATTTATGTCAGCTTCCAAAATCATGACTACTTGTCGTGCCACTGATGTTTTACTACACTGTATTTTGTTTTCGTAACTACTTTGAATGGATTCTGCTCCCTGTGTAACATAATATGGTATGAAAATTCTTTCTCTTCACTGCTTAATCAAAAGTGGTCTAAAAAGAAAACCAACACACCTCCTATGTCAGGTCTCAACTTGTTGTCATATCCTTCCAGCAAGCCATTTAAAATAAGAGTGACATCACTCTCATGGACTTTGGGAGTCAAAACCCAAGTCTTATTTGAAGTGTAATCTTCATAATCATCATCTCCCTTTTGGGTGGAACTGTTAAAGAAATAAAAATGAAGAAATGGAAAGCCTTGAGAAATATGAATTTGTAGGCAACCTCTTTGGAGACAATACACAAATAGTTCAGGTTTTAATAGTACTGTACAAAACATTGAAAAATTGCCTGCTTTTTAAAAGGACACTCACAGTAAAGATGTCACATAACAGTTGAGGTTACAGTTCACTCCAGCAACACTTCCTTTTTGTACAGTTGAGATCATATTCTGTCTATTTGAAGGAACATCAATGCTTATTATCTTTGACACACCTATTTTTTCTCTCACTGACTCAGGTGGGACCTGTTATGAAACAAAGCTAATTGTCACTTAGCTTATGCAACTCTCCACCAAAATATCACTTAGTATGTATGCGGTGTTGTTGCATTACTTCTCTTTGAGAGAACAATTTGATGCAACACATTACTGACAAGACCATTAATTAGATTCATTCAAACAAACTGTCACACAGCTTTTCTCCACTCTGATGAACCTGAGCTTATTGTGCATCTGGAAAGTTCAGCACAAATTTTTGCCAATGGTTTTCATTTTCACTTTTGCTAACAAGAACCCAGAGAGGATAAAAAGTCTGTCTAGCATTTTTTTCTGCTACTGAGCAGTATGATAGCGGACCTAGTATAATTCAACCTGCTTAGCACAGTGAAAAGGGCAAGGTAGGAACCAGAAATATGTAGACTAGCCTTAAAGGATGTTTTGTTTTCTTAAAATCTGTGCCTCCAGTTCTAGAGGAGAACATAGAAACTGCTTTAGAATATGACATCATCAGATATTTTCATTTCAGAATGTCAGTGGTAATCAGCTGAATGGTGCTAGGCAACTGTAAGTTTTTTTCATAATATGCCAGTGCCCTTTTTTCCTGACCTGCCTCTGTGTAACAAAGTTTGAACACTGCTGGATATGAAAAATCTTATTGATACTACAAATGTCTTAAGCCAGTGATTGGATACGATGGGTCAAAAGCAGAAAATTTAATTGTTTTCCCATTTCAGCCAGAATCTGTACAGAAGTGGGGAAGAGCACAAAGAAGTAGATTCTTATGGGGGCTGGAACTCATGCTTGGCACACACGATTGAAAGCAGACACAGCTGACCACGGTCACAGGTGCAGTAGTGAAGGAATGACTAGTCCCAGAGTCTGAGAGCGCCATTCTGTTAACACAGATCTTTGCCTAGCTGAGGTTGTGCCCACTCCTCCCTAGAGTGCTACCCTGCTGCATCCTGCTTATACCTACCCAGAGTGGATGGCCTGAAGGCTTTCCTGTGTTGGGCATTTGGGAGCTGTTAAGCCAACTGCACAAATACAACTTAACTACGAAAGAGGCTTTAGCTTCTTTCTTCCCTATGGGCATAGCCTAACAGGAAAGAGCCACAGCACATCTATGCCTCTCTGTGTAAGACTGCTTCTTAGGAGGTACCGAAGGTACAGTGAAATTTGAAGCAGCCTGAGACCGGGCATAAGGCTGTAGCAGCTAGGAATGCATAGCACGTACAAGAGAGTCGGTCTTGCATTGCATTAAATTGAGCTTGGAAGCTGCTAGTGAAGCTAGGTTACTCTATGCCTTCATTACATGTACTGAGTACCACTGACTGCAGCCTCCAGGCACCACCTAACCCACCCTGCACCAGTGATACGCATTTGGGAGCTTCAGCTTCTCAGATCAAGAATAGGCAACCCAACCGCCTCCCTCTGACTACATAGACCTGAACCTGTAGTGTTTTACTGGCAATCAAAAGCAGAGTTTTAATTGGCAATGTGCTACATAGTGTTCTGCTGGTACTGACAAACAGGCCAGGATAATTAAATTGGTGAGGGAAATTTGTTTATTCAGCTGTCTGGAGTTCAAAGATCTAATTGGAATTCAAAGGAACATAACTGAAGCAAGGTTCTCACTCCTGGCGGAATGGAAACCCTTCTAAATAAAGTCTTTGCAAACAGAAGGCACTGGATTATATGTTTTCAATCTGTGCAAAGTGAATGTAAAAACTTAATTTTATATATAAAAAGTCATACTCCTGTTTTATAACCAATTAAACATCCATTCTCTGAAAAGAATAGTTTTTCTGAATGGAAAAGGAAAAGGAGAAGGAGATCAAATACATTCTTTCACAAAGGCAATGTGTTCCCGACTATTAATGTGATGAGAAAGCTTCAAAAGTCAAACAGTGAGTTAGCACAGTCTGGTGTACTGGACAGGGCAAGATTAGAAGATGAAAAAGTATGTTTGTCTAGAACTCGTCTCAAATCTAGAACAACCTTATTGAACAGCAGCCCACAGTCACTAAAAGTTCTATTTCCTCTTGGTAATTATTTGTAGGATAAAAATAGCTATTTTTTTGCTCATCTGCCATTTCAAGCCATTTTGGCACTCCAAATCTCAAAAAAACCCAGCAAATGCTTTATGCTATCACTGTGAGAGAGAGGAACACAGCCAATGTAACTAGGGAAAAAGGCCACTGAATTCCAGCTTTTATCTGAATTCCAAGTGGATCATAAGTAAGTTAGCATGGGTATCCAATTGTCTAAATGTCTGTCTGTGTAAAACTGCATACCAGTTAGAACAATGAGAGGTCCATCTCTATCCAGATGAGCAGGACTTCAGCTGTGCAATACCATTAATACTAATGAAAGTTATAATGACAAAACCTGTTTCATCTTCTTAAGACTTTCAGATCAATCTTTCTGATTATATGGCCTAAATTCTGCAAGTGCTTTTAATGTCCAGAACAAAGGCGATAAAGCTCAGATTATACCCAAATGCATATTGAAATCTGTTTTTATTTTTGTGACTGCCAGAAGTTTTCAAATGTAGTAACACAGGTATGCAAAGAAACATATATTTACCTATTTGAACATTACAGGATAATTTTTTGAAAATTAACGTTTCAGACACTGATACAAAATCTCACTGAGATATTCCCCTTTCTGACATTAATGCCATTGCAAGATGTGTGCAAGACTGCTCTGCATAAATCCAGTTTCCCTATTTGGAAAACAGATGGCTTAATAGGGTCAGAACCCAAACTTGAAACTTCACATTGTAGAGTAATTAAAGTTACAAGATGCTTTTGGAGGTCATCTGGTCCAATCCCTGCTCAGTTCGCCAGCTAAGTCTGCTTGAGGTAGCTATGACTGTAATTACTTACATCTCTCTCTCTATATATATATATAACCATAAGTGTGCCTAACATTCAGGTGGGCTCTTTGTGTGTGTCAAATTACTTGAATTACATCTTCACAAAGCAGATAGAGGGCAGAAATCAATACATGCTAATAAGCATTTATTAATTTAGATCAGAAAATGCATTACTTTGGACTACAGGAATATTTGGGGGGGAGGATGACAGAACAATATTGAGTAATTTTTTACAATTTTTTGTGATAAAACGTGCGAAGATCTATAAACTGGTATCTCACTCTACAATTACATACAAACCACATTCTGCCAGTGAGGTTTTTACCCTGACAGGAGCTAAAAAGACTTTTAATTCATGTTTCTTATCTTCCCCACTGTAAAATACACATACTAATCCTCATTCTTCATTAAAGAAGTTGTTACTTGATTTATAACATATATATAGCTCTTTCGAGTGCTTGTTGGTGAGATGTAACTTAGTACAAACTGAGATTACACAAACTAAATGTTCAGGACTGGATTATCCAGATCTTTGCTAGTGCATATCATCCGTAAGTTTTTTGCAGTACCATCTGTGCAACATTTAATCATTCATGGAGCAAGTGTAACCTCTGTGAACAGAGGTACCTACTGCAGGTAGAACTGGGTTCACCAACTATGGGATAAAGGGCTCATGAAAAGATGCTCTATTTCATTGGCATAGCCTCTTTTAGAGACCTCAGTGCTAAAGGCATCATTTCTATACTGGAAATATGCTGAAATAGTAGAAGATTAGTTCAATCAGTCCCAGAGGATATCTCTGCTGAGAAATTACTGATACCTGAGGAAAATAATTTTTTTCCATCTTCTTTTCTGAACCTTGTCCAGAAGACACAGCAAAGCACATTAGTCAAAGGTTTTGTTCATGTGCTGATACACTATTCTCTTAGCAGTCTAAAACCATGGAAGTCCACATAACAGCTTGGGAATCCATTGCTCTTTTTAGTAGATTCAGTGTGATTCCTTTTCTTTTTTGCTTTCATTTCCATGGAAGTAAGATTGATACCTACGTAAAAATAATCATCACTTTAGTAAAATTTAACAAATAATTATATTAATGATCTTTACCTGTCTTACATTATTATCCTTTCAAGCCCTTTGGCTTAAATTCTTTAGTTCAAAACTTAAAATAAAGGGTGGATTATCTATTTCAAACTACTATGTTTTAGATAATTGCTAACATATAGTCAGCGTTACAACTTTTGATCATCTCTACTGTTCCATGACAGGTCTATATCAGAGACACTCTAATGTAACTTCCAGAAGAATCATACGTAGCATGTCTTGGAAAGACATTACCGTATGTTGGCAAAGATACACTATGCATTATTTAAAATCACAGACAGCAGCAATAATTTGTCAGTCTAAACTGAGGGACAGACTGGGCACGTCTTACTGCATTAGTGAACAATAATTCACAAAGGAAATCCCTTTGAAATAAGGTAAATATTTTCTAATCCACAGGAACGTGATTTTCAGAACTTGTTACAAGTAGTAGAAGGGAAATGAAACTCTTCTCTGATGCAAAAACCTACCATGACTGCTCAGTCTTTCAACATTCAGATATGAGGTCACGTATTTAGCTGGTCAAAATCTCTCTCATTCTAGTGACTTTAAATAAGATATGCCAATTTGTACCTGCTGTGGCTCTGTTCTTTAACTTTTCTAAATATAGAAAATTAATTTTAACTATTTTCAAGTGTTCTATTAAGAAACTTCACACTAGAGTCAATTATCCCTGCTGGAATCTGCCTGCTATTGCATTGCTGTTTACAAGCAGAATCAGAGTAGCCACAAAGTGCCTAAAGAAAAAGACCAGTAGCAGTACTGAATAGCCAAAAACTAATTAGTTAAACTCTAATTAAAAACTTAAATTTATTTGTCAAAAAAATCTGACCAATTTCATCTTTTATACCAAGTAGGCTATAGAAGCTGCAGAGCCTACAGCAAAGATTTAATAAACTACTCATGCATGCAGTGAGTCTTCCACTTAAAGCACCAATATTTTATACCTCTCAGTGAAGGACTGAAACAAGGCTTGCTATTTTACCTAACAGCACTGTTTAACTTAATGAATAGTCAAGCTAAATTCATTCTCTGATGTGCATAAAAAAAAATTACCCTAATCTATAGGTCATACATTATTCATGATAATAATATGATCACTGTGAGGGAAGGACTTATTCGTAGTTCCCACTGTGGATGCAGAGATGCTGTATGCAGATGTGGCATATAAGTATGTAGAGAATAGCATATTTGCAGGAGATTACAATCTGTGGAAATTGAACTGTATCTGTATTCTCTCTTGTTTACTGCCAATCATATTTTAAGTGAAGCTATCTCAATTGAAATAGAAAATGTTTTCAGAAAGCTGTATGCTGAATTCTCTCTCCCTGCTCATGTTTCTATTCTGTCTTAAATCCTAAGGCTGTGCCCAGGACCATGACCCTATCTTTACCATAAAAATGGTACTTATTTTCTCTTTTACTACTAGATGTTTATCGCAATACCCAACCTTCACTTTTCTCAGGATTGAAAATCATGTAGCGTGAAGATTAATCTAGTCCCAAGTCGATTCCCACATCAGAGACAGAACCTCAGAATAATGCTTTGCTTAGACAGAAGAGGAGATCCAGTCAGTTATCAGAAGCTCCATAAAAGGAAATGGAGACTGTGTTGAGAGATTTGGGCTAAGAAATCACAGAGAAAGTGTCTTGTTGTCCTGCTCCCTCCACCTAGAGCTCTGGCACTGGTGAGACTACAATTCTGGTACCTGGATGGAGCTTTGTTCCAGAAGAGCCTGAAATACTAGATTCACAATATTTCCAGAGCACCCTGTTTCAGACTTGGCCTCTAGGGAGTATTAGCTGTATTTTGGCCACGATGTAGTCATGTGGCAAGGGAGGCAGAGGAAATTCACAACCAGAACGAAAATAGTTTGTACTTCTCCTTAATGGTTTGAGTAGGTTGGATTTTAGGTAGATCACCTGTAGAAGATAGTTTATTTCCTAAGAAACTGCTTCTGCTACAGCTATCATTCCAGGAGCTATTCAAATCCTGTAAAGCATTTAAAAACTTGCCATGAAACCATCAGTGCTTAAAACCAAAATGAAGCTGAGTTGTTCTGTCGTTCCTAAGTCACAGAGGTACTGAAGTGTACAAGAAAAAAAATTATTAAAATAATACTACAATTTGCATAAATAAATCACTACAGCTGAAACGCTAGGATTAAGTAGGGACTGAGCACACGAGTCTCAAAATGGATATTCAAGAGCCAGAAGTCACTACAGTAGCACAGATGAATACTCCTCGCAGATGACTTTTCAGTTATCTTTACAGTACATGAAGGCCCTAGATTGGCAGCAATCAAACAGTCATTTCTGAAAACTATGCCTACATTGAGATTTAAAAGCTGGCCAGATTCCTGTAAACATTTACACTGTTTTCCACTGAATGAGATGATACCTGGCAACACAGTACCTAAGTATCACGCTGTGGGTTTTACAGGCTGCCTTCTAGTCATTCAGTACCTCACAGTATCCTCACTGGTATTTGTCAGCCATTTTGAGTAAAGCAGTCCAATTCCTAAACCTCTTCACAGACTTCTAAAATATTACATGGCAATGATGTTTTTGTATTAGTCACTATAAAACTGTCAATCATATCAGACTGGTTTATCTTACAGTCATTCTACATCTTCCCCGAGACATGCACTCACATTAGCTACTGCACCTTATCACATCATAAATTTTAGACCTTCATAGTTGTAGTTAAAACACTATTTTCCATATTAGCAGATTCAGCTGAATGTGGCTACAGCAAGCATTTACATAGAAAGGTTGAAAATGAAAAATTTCACTTGGTTTAAGTTTTCTTTCCTTCCTGCAAGTTTGTGAAAACACTTCTTAAAAAAGTCCTTTGGAGTACATTTATTGAGAGTGCTACCAATAAAACTGGTTTGTAGTATTTACTGTGTTTTCTAGCTCACTGTACTGAAAAATTGCTGTGCAATTTTTGCATTGCACAACTGATTGGATTCATGTCGTGAGTGAGCATGAGGATTATTGTCCCTTTCTAGCTATTTCTAGTACCAGCAAAATAGACTCATGGCCAATTGTCACCAAAATTACCAGAAACAAGGACCAGTGTTAGGAGTCCTGGCAAAGAACCAAAAGCTGAAATGTAGCACCCAGTGTAGAATCAGTTTCTTCAGCAGAAAGCTGAGGCACATTGGTTAAGTAAGTTGATAAGAGATTTCCATCTTCAGATCTATCCGAACAGACCGATGTAATTGACCAAACCTGAATTACGCCACAATATAAAACTTGTGGGCAGGGAGAGGAAATACATGCTACCCCCATGAGGACAGCAAAATGTAGAGGGATGAAACAAACTTGTACAGCCAGTAAAGAACAAGAGAGATAATTATAGAAACAGGCATACATCATTCATTTTGAACAGCCTGAGCTTGAAGTGCAGCTTTTATACTTATGAGAACTCTGGAGGAGTCTAAGATGTGATCAGATGATTCAGATAAGCTTCCATAACTTAAGATGATTATTTCAAATTTTTTTTGAGCTGTAATTTTGTATGAATATGTTTTCTTACATTTTGTTTACTGGAGGTTATATAATCTACTCATGTATCTCTTCTTACTGCGGTAATGCCTGCTCATTTTAGTGGCAAGTGAAGGAACACATTAGATAGAAACAAATAGAAAAGGGAGAAATAGGTTCACATATTCTTCTACATCCTAGGGTTAGCTTGAGTTGATCTACTTTATATGAAGCTATCTAGCTATATCTAATTGTAAAAGGTGTAACCCTGGAATTATGTGAACCTCAGAAGTTTTATTTTTTGGTTTACTTTCCTCTCCTCTCCACTCCACTCCCATCCCCATCTCTCCTCTTTTTTCATTTCTGTTAAAACTTCTATCCATCTCTGCATGTGAAATCTAAGGCAGTTGGGGCATGATTTTTGCGTGTTGCTATTACTCAGCTCCTGCAGATTTCTGCTATAGCTGTGAGAGTTCCAGAGAAGGAGTTAAGTTAATGGCCATTACGGAAATGTGATCCCACTAGGTCTTTTTTACCGTGAGCTCTCTTTATTTTTTCTGGCTGTGTTTTATTGTATGTAATTGTCATCTGTTATTATTATATCTAATTTCTCTTCACCAGTAAGGTACATTGCTTTTAGAAAAGATTGCTCTAAAATCTCACTGTAAGTTAACTAGAGGAGCAAAAAGCTTAACTCTCTTCTCAGTGAGTAATGTCAGGAAAACATGGATGCCCTCCAGTCACCTATTTAAACAACATTAGCTCAAAACCCCGAATCCTATTGCTCAATTAGATTTGAAAAGTGAAAAAATACAGATTCTTGTTCTGTAATACCCTATGAGGTACTCGTATTCATGGCTTTTCAGAATACTTGCACAACTTTTTCTGTATTTTGTCAGCATGGTAATTTCACCCAGAAGGAAGTAACTTCTGGAATCAATCATTCATGATGTCATCATCTTCACATCACTGTCTGTCAATGTTTAAAAACAAACATGTGAGGTGCTAGAAATGTCAGCAGTTTTGCTTATTGAGTAACGCTCCTGGGCATTTTTTTGAGATTTAGAATACCTTTTTTTTCCTACAGATGTGAGCTTTAAAATTCAAGTTAAACTGAGTGTAAATCCTCATTAAAATTAAATCTGTCAGGAAATGTTTTCATTCTTGTCTTCTGTGTCTCAGTACAGAGCAAAGCACTATAATGTGATGTTCCCAGTGTTGGACTGGGAGTCAGGAACATTGAATGCTTACCCCAGTTAAAGGACTAGTGCCCTACTTGTTGTGATAAGCCAAGTCATATCATCTCTGCATGTAAGTGTAAACCATTTTTACAATGTAAATAGGCACATAAACGTGCCTTATTATTTGTGTTTGGTGAAGGTTAGGCATGATGGTAAACCATCTCATTATGGAGGAAGAAACAATCACTAACCATGCCTTAGGAAATGGCATTGCATTGCTGGGAAACACACTTCCATTGCACTTATCAGCAATGTTATAGCCCATGTCTTTGGTAAACCAAGTGAGTCAGATAAACCCTGAATGATTAGGGAGCAAGTCAAAAATAAATTTAAAACCAGTATAGGTTTTTTCTGAGTATATTCTTAATTCTTGCTTCTTTCAGATCATGGAAGTATCATTACTGAAATGTTTATTACATAGAAATGTGTCTTGAAGAAAGAGCTGAATGAACAGAAAATAGTTGCTTGATACACATGTCTTTAACTCATTACGAAGCTAACTCATTCACAAAATGAGTGTAAGCAAATGGTGAAAATTAAACTGGTTCTGTTTTTTTGTTTTAAACAATGCTTCTGATTTAACTTAATTTTTAATGCATGGTAACCAATAGTAACCTATGTGTTCCCACATAAACCAACTTATATCATGCAAGACACTGTTTGCACTCATGCTCATAAAACAGACTGTGCAGGGGTGGATGTGGAATTTAGTTCTGATAACGGGGTAGATGTGCGATACATTGAGAATGTAAGTGGCAAGCTAATGTCTCTATGTCAGCTGAGTAGGAAAATTGTCAACAAGTGTGCCTGAATTTCCCTTATGAAATTGATTTATTTTGATGAAATGGCCTATGTTGGTTTTGTTGTGGAATTCTGATGGACTTTCCTTGGTGGTTGGTAGTGTCAGGACAGCTTCATGTCAGGGCCTCCTTAATTCTGTGAGGCATATGAACATCCTAGCTTCTGGATAAGTATCGTTAGCACCTCTGCTGTGATATGCACCCAGGCAGAGTTATTCAATGGCAATGTCACCCTGTGCCTGTACCCCTCTCTGCTGCATTCCCTGTCTACTTCTCAAGGCCTCTGCTGTCGTACTAGGCTTGTATTTCTCTGCACTATGTAACTATGTAAATAACTCACTCTTCATAGAGTCACTGCTTGCTACTATTGTCTATATAATATGGTTGTACGATACCAAACGTCAGACAAATTAGCCATAGATGCCTGGTCAATTAGAGAAATTTCTGTGGCAGCTAAACCAAGTGAAACAAAGCTGTGGGCAGGTCAAGGAAAGTTCAGCCCCAGCAGGCCTGACAAGCCTCTGTCCTGAGGCCGTGCAAGCCCAGTGCAAAGATTATGGCCTGTCATTAGCAATGGCAGTGTTGCATTGCAGGGCTACGTACTACCATTCATGTGTTCCTTCCAAGGTAAATATTGAGGCAAAGCTGCTACATCTTCCTTTCCTGTTTATGCCCCGCTATGACAGATGTTTTGAATCACAATTTCAAAACGAAATGCGGGAGTACAGAAAAAGATGTAAAGCACATACTTTGGATATCTATTCCACAGAAAGATAAGCTCGCTATTAAGCATAGTCAGCTTTTTATGCAAGAATTTAAAATCTTTTTTTAAAATGGTGAATTGTTTTAATGTTGTTAACTAATATATAATATGGTGGCTCTGCAACTTTATTTTAATGAGAAGAAACTGTGTATGGGTTCACTCAGTGTCTTATTTCTCACTTTTTGGTCTTTCTATCCATCGCCAATAAGTAAAATGTAAGGCACATAACATGCAAAATCTACCTAGCTCTGAAATTTTTGACATTTGAGTGGGCTAGGCATAATGATCACTGCAAAGCCTATCTTTCCATCCGTTATATTTAAATGTGACTATTAAGGCTAGTCAAAACACCAGGAAAATAAGAGCAATTTCTATTTCACACACATATAACATATATCTCCCAGACTTTTCTTTTTCCTCCAGAAGTATTTTGGCATACCTTTTTTGGTTATCTCTCATCAATGTAGTAGAATTTTATTTTATAAATTGTCGTTCTGTTTACAACCAGAGAAGTTTGTCTTTGGAAAAGGAAAGAAACTTTTAAAGAGAAAGCTATTAGAAACTTATTTTATAAGTAGGTGGTATTCAGGGACAGAGAAAGATGGATGCCTTATAACTCAAAAAGAGGGCAAGAATCAGAACAACAACCGAGTACAAGCCGAAGCTAAGAGTGGATTTGATTGATGTGTGGAACTGGCCTTAAGGGTCAGAAATAACAGTAGATATAGCTATAAACATATTCCAAAAACATTATTTTGAAAAACTGCATTGGGAATCAAGTTTATAAGGTACAACTATTACCAATTTATTTTGGAAATTCCTGGAGGGGAGAAACCACATTAAGGTCTAGGGGATATAGACTCATATGACTACAGTTCCAAAATATGTTTAGCAATGGAATAATACAGAGTGCAGAAGACACTACAGAGAACGATACAAAGTACAGAAAGACATACAGAGGTGAAAAAGTTTCCTTCAGTTTGAAAGATTATATAAGAGGATTTTTTTTCTCCTCACATTCACTGCAGCTCCATACGGTGGCTAAGTCAAAGGGTCTACTAAACGTGCTGCAGAGACTGTTTCAGATGTAAACCAAAATGTCCATATATTCAGGCCACAATGTCCAGATTCCCAGCAGGTTTCCTTGGCCCTTTCTCAGAGCTCTGTGGAGCATCTACCATGGCATGACAGCAATAAGCTTTAAAGGTGAATCGATACAAGACCAAGCAGTGATAGGCAGGTGTTATGATCTGACATTACTAGGTCATCTTGAACTAGTCCATTCCCAGCTGTGGGAGCTCCATCTAAGAGATGTGAGCACCTACATGTGGTGTCGTTTATGGAGATTGTACTGTTTGTGAGCACCAAAGCAAGATCCATGAAGACATTTAGGGTAGCTGCACAAAGCATCATGGCAACTAAGAATAAACTAATTGGCAGATGGTTTCAGACCCTATTTTGTCAGGGTACAGAGAAGGCACCATGATGCTTCAGAGATTTTGTTGGTCCTTTGTGGATCTTATCCAAACTGCATAATCACAAACTTTTTAAAAACAGGAAGAGTCTCTTCATGACTCAAGCCAGATGGGACCATCAGGTGAGGATAGAGACCTGAAAACTTGGAAAGAGGGCAAACCCCTGAAATTAATGGAACATGAGCAGAAGCTAAGGAAGAATAAAGATGTTTTACTAATCATAGCGTATCTCCCACATTGATAAATCAGTGTTCGGTTTCCCTTGCTACAGCTCCAGCAGCTTTTTATGACCGACAGACTTATGCAGAATAACTGGCAGAGTATTGATGAGAAGAAATTCCACTGGAAGCCACTGAAGCAAACCTCTACATGCAATTTATCCTCTTGAATCCATGGGGAATTTGGCAAACATACTTCAAAATAATTTGTTAAATATAGAACAGGTGCTATTTCAAGCCCTACAGTTTTCCAGGAGACATTACCAGTGAAATAATACAGGAGAGAGGACATAACAGGAATACAGTTGCTGGCAGTGTTGGCATTTTTAGCTTATATCTGTCAGATTTTCCAGGATTATGCTTTTCATACTACCAGATGCTCAGTATTGTGATCCTGGTGCAGAAAACCGTGTTGGTAAACCTTTAAACACAAGTGAAAGTGCTTTCTTGGATGAAGGCTTGAATACTTAAAACTTTGCAGAATTGAACCCCAGTGTAGCTGCCTCAGCCAGTTTCCCATGTTGTCACTGCAGATATGATGTCTCTATTAAAGAAATATATTCTTCATCTGCTGTTTGGAATTCTTGCAGGTAAACTGAGAAGTTCAATTTAAAATATGTACTATTTATGATTGAACATAATTTGACTATTAAGCTTCTGGGTTTTTTATTAAATCTTTTAATTACTATTTTACTGAGGAGCTCAGAACATTGCATATGCAGGTAACCGTTGCAGATAACAAATATTTCTCATTTTTTAAACTGAATATATGTTGCATTGAATTTAATCTGCTGCTTATCTATTATAGGGAGATTAAAAAAAATAGTGCTTTGAGGACCAAACCAGAAGAATTGATTTTACAGATACAGTGTGTTTCCTCTTTTTTTTCCTTAACAAATTGTATAATTAAAGTGGCAAACAATTTTCTCTTCTAATACTCTCCAAAAACCTTCACGTACTCAGAACTTTTTCAAAGTTTCCGTTTGAGCTAAAATTCTTGGTTTCTGGCCAAAGATTAATTTTATTTCAAAGCTTAAAATAAAATCTACTTTTTGAAACCTGTAAGGCTAAAATTATTCCTATTTCCTTTTAAAAACAAGTCTATACAGGGTTTGTTTTCACACATATAATATGTATATAGTAATATACTAATATTTAATAATAGTAAATTCTGGAACTCATTCTAGAAATAATACTTACTAAGAATTATACCCAGGGTAAAAGTGATTGGATATTAAATGGTTAAAGTGTATTAGGTGGGTAAGGTGGTTAAAAGCAGTTGGATATTAATAGCAAATAATTTGGAATTGCTTAATTTAATTTCTGAGAAATGAACTCTCTCTAGAGGCAGTGGTGACATGTTGTGAGAGGAAAGAAACACTGTCCTCACCTGGGCGAAATAGAGGTATCTTAGTTTTACAACTTTCTGACACCAAGGAGCCACGGAGCCAGTGGCAGAGGAGAATATTTTCATGTTGCTCACTGTTGTCTTTTAAATACAGTGTTCAGAGCCTTATTAGTTATGCTGGACTTGGAAGTTAAGAATTTGGCCCTAAAGATTTGTGGTGACTTTAATCTCATGTGCTGCATTAGAGCTTTATTAAGGTTTTAAGTAATTTTAAGTGCATGCTTTAAGTCTTTAAAGCAGCTTAGAGGTTTTTTAGCATTCCTTTAGAAACCAGAGAAATAAGATGAAAAAAGCCATTATTAATATAATGTTGGTTGTTCTTGCCCCAAAGAGCTTACAAATATCTGATATGTTTATTCTATACAATGCAGTCTTTGATACTAGTTAATTATTTTAGTCCAATAAAAGAGCAGCAACATTTTTTTACTACTGGTAACCTTCCCCTCTTCCAAATCCTTGCCTTCCCAGAAAATAGTAATTTTTTTACTATGTTAAAAAACAAAATTGTAATGGAATCGTAGAATCATGGAATGCTTAGAGTTGGAAGGGACCTTAAAGATCATCTAGTTCCAGTCCCCCTGCCATGAGCAAGGACACCTTCCACTAGGGCAGGCTGCTCAAAGCCCCATCCAACCCGGCCTTGAACACTTCCAGGGATGGGGCATCCAGAACTTCTCTGGGCAACCTGTTCCAGTGTCTCACCACCTTCAGAGTAAAGAATTTCTTCCTTATATCTAATCTAAATCCACCTTCTTTCAGTTTAAAACCATTATTCAAACATATTTGTGTTCACAGCCCTCACAGGCTGTAGGAGCAAAATGCATTATTTCAGTTATGCATCCAGAAGCCAAAAGGTGTCTTCTTAGTCTTCGAGTTCAGCTACTAAGACAGTTCTTGGCATTGTAGATATTATTGCATGGATCACAAGCTGCGTCATCTTTTACAAGCCATCTTACAGCATGACCACTCCTCTGACCAAAGTTGCTTATTGTCGTAAGGGGAGTTATTTTCTCTGCTTCTCTCTCCTTTTACTGCATAACTGAACTACTATCAGCTTTCTCACTTGTGTTCTTATTTGAGTGTGGCATTTCCCTGGCCTCTAACTTCCAAAACATGTACACAGGCTATCTTCACTTCATGTGAAAGGTTGCCCTGCATTTGTCATCTTTGTTAATTTGATCATAATAACTCATCTTTCTGAATCTCTGCACTGGTTTTCTACTTGAAGTAATAGCAGGCTTCTTGTCACTATATTAAAAATGCTTTATAATTCCAGCCTTCATAATGGACTTCCATATCTCCTTCAGTTCTGCCTCCTATTCACAGTAACTGTACAGCCTTTCTGGGCTCATAGCTAAAATCCTTACTGTCTGTATTAAGTACCTCTAAGAGCTATTGGTGATTCACCTGTAGAAGGTCAATTTGACTGTAATTTTAATTATATTTCAATTATTTGGTAGCATTCTTCATTCACTGATATTTATGTGCTTGTTTGCCTTTGGTGTGGTATCTACTTGGGCAATGATTTCACGATTGTTTTGAAAATATTGGCCATTACCACAAATAAGCATGAGCTAATGATCTGCATATCGAATTATATTATTGATTTTTTCGGGGTCAGGTGATTACTTTTCTGCACATAGAGGCAGTTCGAATGCCTAAATTTTTGTAGAATGGTTCTTAGGCCTATAAAAGTAGAAACGGGAGATGTTGTTTGAAATAGCAGAAGGGGAAAGATGATTGCAGACTCCTTGATGAACTGTTCTCCCTTGGCTGCATCACTATCTGCTGTACACCTGACTGAAGCCTTTTTAGTGTTTATGTACAGTGTGAAATGTTTTGTGTCTTCATAAGTTTTTGGAGAGGAAAAGAAGAGTACATCCTATATCACCCTTTCATAGGACATACATGAAATGGCCAAAAGATGACTCGTATCTTTATCTGACCATTATGAGTATAATTCATTCTGGTTTGGTGACACACTTTCTCCAGCTTTATCAAACATGTGCATGGATCAGTAGGTCCCAGAAGTGCATTATTACTTACTAATATATTGAATAATACATTGATTAGTTTAGTAAGGCTTTCTAACATTATCTCATTAATATTAATTGTTCTTAATTGTTCTCTTTCCATTCTTTCTCCTATCTCTTTTTCTCTCTCTTGAAAAATAATCTAAGGGAATTAAATGAAAGTGGAATTCAGTAGATAATCCTCAATCTGTCGCAGCAGGCAGATTTCTGGTTAGATCTGAAGATATCTTACTACGGATTAACAAAAGCTTCATATGACCAGAACGTGTCATTTGTGTTACACAATATAACATTGAATCACTGTTGAAGGAAAACATTCATTTTCTCATATCACCCACAGTTTTCCAGGGAATTCTATCAGAAGGTTATTTTGGGTATGCATGAAATCCTTCTTAAGATGCATTTCTCATCAATGTATAGAACCATTGGTATTTTTCTGTAGAACATGGAGCATTCAAAAAGCTTAAGAAGATAAATAGCTCAGAAAAAAAGCTAACCTTTCATCTCAAGGGTTCACAGCAAAGTCCAAGATGACATTCAGTAAAAAATACAATTTCATACATGATTACCTGCATCATTCAGAAAGAGCTAATGCGAGTATAAAAAGTAGGTATCTTCTCATTCCATTCCTTCCAAATGCTCATTATTATCCTTCATTGCTTTTAAATAGGTTTGTTTTCTTTTTTTGTTTTCCATATATTGATGTTTTATTTCTGGTAATAATCTGTATATATTGGCTTAGGTTTTGTAAAAATGCTATTTCTTTAATGTTTTGCTGGCTGTTTGTGAACAGATGAAAGTTCTACCTTGTAAGAGTAATATTAGTTCCATATACAATGGCCAGATTTCACAGCTAGGCCTACGCATTGTGTTGTACTTTACTGAATATGTGTGAAAATGTCCTTCCACTAAATCTGAAAAAATAGAACTGATCCTGTAAATAAGAAAATCTGACTTGCACATTAGTGATTTTCTTCCTTAATGATAATCCTTTGTTGCATTGAGATTCTTGTATAAATTACTGAAGTTCTATTACCGCTATCACCTTGCAGTAATCATAATGTAGTGATTAGTCTGGGTCACATCAGCTGTATATCGTGCCATGCATTTTGCATCTGTCAGATGCCAATAGCAGAAACTAAGAGCAAAAGATCAGGGCAAGAATATAATGATGCTTCCCTAGTAAAATCTCTCCGCTTCCAGAAACATGCAGCTAGAGATTTCCTGTAACAAAATGTTACCACTCGCTTTAATGGACTTTGCATTATTTTTCTTCTTTTTGAATCTATATAAATCTTTGGGCTCTGCATTACCTCATTGATTAGAAAGAAAACCATTTTCTTAAGTTTTCAGGCAGCCAATGGTAATTTCATTTGGTGCTTTATGCCCTTTATATAAGAGAAAACAAGTAATGTTTCTATAGTCAACTTTTTCCATGTCGCTTAGGACATCATATGAAAAAGCATTGTGCAGCTGAGGTAGTCATTTACATGGGAAGGTGTTTGCTACATTTCTCTTGTCACTGGTGGGTTTCAGCAGCATTAAAGCCTCCTTTTTTGACAGTAGTTGTGTTAAAAATACTACCCAGTTATATAAAAGAGGATATCACCATGTGTCAGACTGAATACCCAATATTTAGTCTGACAAGAGTCACATATTAATTTCCTGTCACAACTATACAAATACCCCAGAATCACACTAGATGTAATCCCCACTGTTCTTTCAATAGCTTTCTTCAACCTACCACCTTTGCCCCTCTTTTATCTCAGTTTGTCTCAGCCAGTTGGCAGGTGCTGGGACTTGTGAAAATATGTACCCACTATGTCCCTCTTCCCACTCTTTTTTCATATGGATGAAAAAAAATAAAAGTTTTTTGTAAATTTCTCACATTGAAGGATATGGTTACACATTCTCATATAAATGAATTTCTAACCACTTCATATGACAAGTTTTAAAGCAAGTAATATTATTTTCTTGTTTCCAAAGATAAAATTAAATGCTGTTTTCTCCACCTTCTGGCTTAGTGCAAAGCTAAATTTCTTTTTAATTGGAAGAATCAAACAAGCAGTTACTTCTGGACATCACAAATAGAAAACTGGACCCAATTCAAACAACAGCAAAGCTTCTACTTACTGCACTGGAGCTATTCTGAGCCAGGAGCTCATCTAAATAAAACGCTTGTAAAGACAATACACTTCTATAGATGTACACACTAGGTGGATTCAGACTCTTATGGTATGCTTTTTATTAGCATCATGACAATTTGGGCCATAATCCAGTATCAAAAGGAAGCATGCAATGAATGTTAAGTCATCAGAAGTCACTCATCATGTCTAAAGTCTAAAGTCCCAAAAAATCAGTTCATTTAGAATGGACAGTTTATGCTGTTCCTTTCCCATCTCTCCTTCACCCTGGTTTTTGTGCTTTGGATATATTCACTAGGGGCAATTGTAGTCCCTAATTTCATTAGTGCTCAACAAGTTTGGTTTTAGTCTCATTCTATGAAATAGGCTCTTCCTTACCTAATAATAATTATAGTTACCTGACTATGGTGATAGACTTTTTTTTTCTGAAATTTATGATTCTTTCCTGGTACTTTCTTTCTTTTATTCATCATATACGGAATGTATCTTGTTCTAAATAAACAGCCTCCACCTTTGAGCCCAGAAGCATACCTCTACTTCCAGTGAAGTTACCTGGATGTCTATTTCTATCATCAGTTGTCACATCTTTTCTAAAAAGAGATAAATAAACCTGTTTCTCCCTCTTTTACTGCCACAAAGTCTCCCTAGTTCTTGTTCAGAACTTCCATTCACAGAAAACAAGCTCTGTTCTTGAATGGAGAAATTCCTTTATGTCCAGAGGGCCAGGACAAGACCTACGTGCCACTTGAGATCAATTTACATTACAGTCTGTGGGCTGAAGTAGAGTGTAAAGTTTAAGCTGATCCTGTATACAGAATAAAAAAGAAGGAATGAAGAAAAAAAGTGTTTAGAGGTATTGTAAATCAGTTAGCTGGAATGTAGGTTGAGAGCTTTCTGCAAAAAGTAAAAGCATTATGCAGTGCAAGAAACACTTCTTGAAGATTCTTACCGAGTTATAATTTAACTTTGGGTTATTTCCCAGTTCTTACATATGAACACATAACCTGTAAGAATTTATTCTGTATAGGTCCTGGCTTTTCCCTCAGCAACAGACTCACTTCAGTGAGTCAGGGATTATTGAGAGGATAAAACTAGGCCCATTGTGTGAGGAGATTCATAAAAACTGCTGAGATTTTCAGCATTAGGTATAGGATAGGGTGTTGATTTCTTAGGAGAAATAACTGGGAAAATGGACAATCAAATGTTACCATCTGTGTTAAATGGAATTTATATTGCAATAAATGTCCATAAAAAAGTACAACACGAGATAGCCTATGAAGCATGAAAATTAAAAAAAAAAAACCTTTCCGTTCTAACACCCCTATGTCAATAATTTTTTTAATATGTATATTTTCTAAGCCCAAATTCATGTTGAGCAAGCCCCCAGCTAGCATTGTATTCTTCACTGCCATTCTCACATAATCTACCTGTTCTTCTGTATAAGACTGTGAGTGGGGCTGCAGGTAGAGTAGTTTGTAAAGCAGCAGTTCAGACTGTACCAATGAAGCAGAGAACCGCAGTACATTCTAGTTATTCTGTTGAATGTTTAAAAAAAATTAAAAAATCAAATGATTACCCTAATAGAATCTTTGTATCTAGGAATGTATAGAACTTTTATAGCTAGAGTGTCTGAACATAAGAAGGGAAAACCTGCAGGATACCGAACTAGCTTCAAATGAGCTAGTGCATCTCCACATTGCAGGACAGTGCCAGTCAGAGATATTGACCTTAAAACCGCCTCTGCTTTGGAGCTTACTTGAATATAGCTCTACAAGGTACTGTACTGATCGGTACAGATATACTCTAAGCAGGCCCAAGAGGCGGAATATGAAAAAAAATCAACCTTCCTACAAGCATGTGCATGTGTTATTGCTCACCTGTGTCTAATGCTTTATCTAATCCTTTATTAATTCATGCTTTCAATTCTCAATTCAGTTCTTTGTTGGAAAAAGCAGTGGTCATTACTTAAGTATATAAGAATTTAATTGTACTGGGACTGAGACTTGGAATGAGTTTCCTTTGACTGGACATTTGCTTCTTTTCCCTTCTCCATTCACTCCCTTTTAAATTTTCATCTTCCCTTTTAAATTTTTGTGCAACTGTTGCACAATTTCTTGACGTATTCCAACAGAGCAAACGTAGCATAAAGAGGAAAACAATGCGACCACAATCCAAATCAACAAGATATTTTTTCCAGATCAGCAATAATCAAGAACAGTTTAAACTCAAGACCCAAAAGTGTTCTTGGGATGTCCATGAAAAAGACATAGTATGAATCATATGGGAAATACTACATTAAAACAGTAGGTTCATTTCCTAAGCTATTTTTAGTGTAGTTAGTTTCTATAATTTTTTATTAACAATTTTGACTTCTCAGATTTTCAAAGATTCAAACTTTCTGAAAGACTTCCTAACATCACTTTGCATATTCATTAGAGTATTTTGCAATTCATGAATTTTGGCATGCAGGTCATGGTTAGGTGATATAGTCACTAAAGCAGAAGTCAGTTAAAGGGCTTAATCCACAAATCCAAATCATTATATATTTGCAAGTAGGGAAACAGTGTCTGCAATCTTTTGCCCTATCAAGTTATTAATAATGAGATAGTGAGAATTTTACTTAATTGTTCAAATCTACTTTAGATCAGTGGTTTTGGTAGTCTTTTTATTACAATAATAGATGTTCCCAGTTCATATCCCAGTTGACAGCAGTCAGGAATGCAGCATGGCTATGAAAAACTCAAAGCCAGTTTCACCCTCCTTGCTATCCCTGAAACATTGAAGTAGAGTGTGGGTCTTGTGTCCATACAACCTCAGCTCTGCTGAAACAAACACTGTAGTATGGAGGCCAGTCAGCACTAAATATTCAATTTCATAGTATCATAGACAAGGATAAAGTCCTCATTTAGCAGCACCTAGATTCACATCTGTCATTATAGTTCTTTTAAAGGGACCATTCCTTGTTAGTTGAGAAATTGTCTCTTGCTGAGCAACATCCTATTCCAATAATACTCCAAGTGACTTCAGTGGGATGTCTGACTTCATACTAGTGCTAAACACTGTGTGAAAGTATTGGAAGCTAGTGGATGAATAACTACAGCTGCAGCATTAATACTAAACCAATGTTAGCAACCTTTACAGTAATGCTAAATGACTGTTCAGCTCAGGGATATTCGTGCCCTTTTTCATCATTGTTATTATATATCACTTATCACACAGTGCAAGAACCCAACTGACACTGCTAATACTTTACAAGAACAAAACAATTTTATTTACTCCCATGTTCAGTAATTTACTAGTAAAAACACATACATTCACATATGCACTGATCTATTTTGGTGTTAAAATGATTGCTTTATTTGTGCTTTTTTCTGATCAGTCTTGAAAGTTTTCAGTGTTCGATATCTAGCTGCAGCATAGAAACATTGTCAGGACACTACTTGAGCACTAAGGAGTCAAAAAATGAAAGTAGCTAGTGTCCAACATTTCACATCTGGACATTACTTTGCACTATGTTCATGTGACTTTTGCTGACAATTTGTTATAGCTAAGGACTATGCAATAAATAACTGATAAAACCTATATGTAAACAATATGAAGAGTATAGCTTTAAATCGATTTGAAACTTTGCTGGTGAGTGAGCTCTATTACATGTAATGTGTTAATTACCTATTATATGTTCAATAAGTGTAATCAAATAATTGGTTCCAATTAAACCCCATATTGAGGTGTGCAAATATTAAACTATTTTATCTACATTTTTAAAGTGCTTCTAAACCCGAAGATTTTGATGCACAGTTTTCAGAAATTTGGGTTTTGGTTTGACTCATTCTCACTGAAATATGTCAATATTCAGTCAATATGATGGACTGCACAATGCTGTTAGAGTAGTCTGAGTGATAAGATGATAGGGGGACTTTACGCAAGAATTTTGCAGTACAGTTATGAATGTCAAGAAACAAATTAGAAGAAAGCACTTCCTAAAACTTTAGCGTGCACAATTGTAAGGATGTACTCTGTACCTGTAACAAAATACATAAAATTATTGTAAGGGTAAAATGCCATAGTGCTGTAATATGACATTTGTTCTGAATTCATTCAAATCATGGTTTGCTGAAGTCAATGCCAGAATTTTAGCTACTTCCATTAATGCCTGAATGATGCTTTAACTTTCCTCTTCTTTCTCTGATCTTCTAAATATCAACAATTGTGCAACAATTAATTTCTCTATATAGTAAATTTTTTGTATTAATAGGGGAAACACTGCAAAACATTGGTAATCAATTTTTATGATTTTAATTACTTTGATCAGATTCTGCAAATAGTTAAACTTTCCTATGTATTCTGATTGATGTCAACACATTTATTCACATGCATAGTATGGAGTACATACGTTAGTGTTCAGTTGCATTGGCCTTTAAGAATTTCAGTGTCCAAGACAAGCGACTCATAATACAATGATATTCCCCTCTTTCTGAAGTGTTTGATGAGTTTTTAACAGAGAAAAACTTTCATTCTGGCTATAGATAAACAGTATCTAAATTCAACTTTTGTAACTCTGTCTTGGTCCATGAGTCTCCCAAACTGACAGTAAGGTTTCTTCCACAACAGAGGGAGAAAAGTGTTCCAATTATTAGAATTAAAATTATATTTGCATGTTGACTCATTTAAAATACTTTCATAAAGCACTAAGAACAATTTTCTCCTTTATTTGTAGCTTTTTAATATTGTTTCTCTGTCTATTATGTATTCTTTAAAATTATGAGGTCAGTAAGCTGTCAGAGGAGACCATCTTGGCTATCAGATGGCTACGAACAGAAAACAGAACCTTTTGCTGAAATAAAACTTTAATCGGCGTTATGAAGAGTTTCTTTCAAAGCTTATGAAATAATTTTTGGCAAAATTCCTCCCAGGCTATGTTGTTCTGAAAGATGAGTGAAAAGAAGGAAGTGTGTTAAAATAAGTATCTGGGGTTAGTGTAGTGGAAGTTTTATGTCAAAATAATCTGAAACCCTGTGTTCGTGAAATCCTGTAAAAGCTCATTTTCCATTGCTATATTAAGCATAAATGATTCTGTAAGAATCAGAGATACCTTACACCTGTCTTACTCCTATTAACAAAGTATTCCTCATGGTAGGCTCATCCAGTTTTATTTCACTTTCTACTCAATTTTCAACCATTTTAAGCTTCTTTTCACAGGACTTCTTCACAAAGTCCTTTTTGTGTGAAGAAAGTTACTCTGAAACCCAGAAACTTTTAATTTCCCTGGCCAAGAATTTTGGCCTTTTGTTTTGTTTAGAACTAAAATCCTACCACTGCAGCTACAAAATCTGACTCTTCTTAAACAAACAAACAAAAAAACAAACAGAAAGGACGCACTTTTTAGTATGTCAATGTCCAGGTAAAAGGAGGGGAGGAGAAAGAAGGTAAATTTGAATGAGGAGCCTGTATGAATACAGCATTAATAGTAGAAAAGGGAGTGGGCACTAACTTCTCTAATGTATCAATGACAACATGGCTTATGCAGCTGTAAGGAAAAGTCTATGACCACTTGAAAGGCCAGGTACTTCGCAAGGCAGTGCTACTCTCTCATCTAACCTGTTAAATGCACAGTCCACGTATCTTTGCAAGAACGTCTGGTTCAGCGTAATGCTTGGCACTGCAGCAATACTCACTCTCCCCCTCCACTTTCTACTCGTCCACATATAAACTACTTCTTCCTCTGCTGTTAAGATTTTTACCTCTTTACAATACATGTATGCAGCATGCACAGGTTGTCTTGAAACAGTACATGTGTCGGTGTGAGGGCGTAAATGCTACTGTAAACATTCATCTGGTATGATCAGCGAACACTATTACATCCCGTCGCTTGTTCCATCAGCATTAAAAGCATTTCAGCAGCTGGGAAATGCCGGCAGCGCCCGGCCGCCCGCCTTGGGCGGGCTGTGCGGAGATCCGCATCTCTGTCCTTGCTGCTACAGCCTTGCTCTGGCTCCCTGCGGACGGAACACACGGACGGCGCTCCGCAGCCCACAGCCCAGGCACAGCCATGATGCGGCTGCTTGGGTGAAAACAAGCACGAATGCACTGACATGCTGCCCGCAAAACACAGCTGTATTATAACTCCATGCACTGTAGCAAACAATAATTCAGAGATAAAAGGCTTCATTAATATGGCATCAAATTCTATGAAACACCCGGCATGTACCACCATTACACACACCCGCTGCTTACCCTCCCTGTCCATTTCAGAGCGACAACAATTGTAAGAGAAATAAAACATTGTAAGATCTCAGCTGCGAGGAGACAGATGAATGTAATGCCACTATCCAAACCTCCGGCATTCTCACCACGGCACTGCAAATTTGCAAACAGATTCTTCACCCCCCAGCCCTCCCTCTTCCCCCCCCCAACAGAATCAGAAAGCACATCTTACCACTGGATGAGAGAGAGGAACAGAAGTGCCCACACCATCATTTTGAGAGAAAATGCAGGATTCAAGAATGCAGTGTTCCCCAGGCTTGTTGGATTTGGAG
>VFFE01007664.1:861987-914024 GCA_008921705.1 Burhinus oedicnemus | reverse complement strand
CCCCCCCAGGTTTTTTCCCCTTTCCTCTTGGTTGCAGATGGATCCGTCCCCTTCTTTAATTTTTTTTTGGTAGTGGTTCTCTCCCCCTCCCTACCAGGTCCCGTCAGTGGGATGATACATTGCGCCCAGCTGCGGGAATTAATATGCAGGGGGACAGAAATTAGATCTGCACAAGCCCTTTGCAGATATAATCAGAAAACGTCAGCTCAGGCAGCAGGCAGCAGCTTCCAAATCTAGGGGAATAATATAATTGGGAGAAAAGAAAAAAAAAAAAACCCAACACAAAACCACAGACACTCACAGAATAAAAAGTCAAGGAAAGAAGAAACACATACGCATGCACACATTTGCAGAATCACTCACACACATGCAACATAATCCGATAAAGCAATAGACAGAGTAAATGAGAGAAAAAAATGAAAAGAAAGAATAAAGCAATGGAGCTTCTGCCTGAATGCAGATTAACTCTGAGGTCAAAGTGGAAATGATGCACTCTGCTGCAGCACAGATTAACACATGCGTGGTGTCAGCTGGGGTGCTTTTTAACCTTTGATTACACATATGCAGGCAGCCTGGATTTTCATTTTGGAGGCGAGAAGGATTTGGCAGGCATAAAAAGGAAGACTGGAAGGAAAAGCTTGCCCTATGCTGCTGAGCATCCTCATTTTTCTAAACAGCCTGGAAATCGTGATTGCAAAGGGGAAAAAAATGAAAGGATGGATGGGGGAGTGGAAAAGGGAGGGATGGTTGTTGCTAAGTAACTCAGGAAATGGGGAAAGCAGCATTGGTGGAGTCAGTATGAATGAGGTGATTTAGTGTGTGATAGGATTAGGGGGAATATGCAAGGTCTTTATCTCCCCTCCTACTAATAAAATCAGGCTACACAGACACAGGAAATGCTTCCTGGCCAGAGGGGAAACACTAGATGGCTATAAAAGCTGGACCTTGCCAAATTTTGGAACTAGAATCCCAAGTTCCATTGTCTAAAAATGCAATTTAGTAGCTACTAGTGAAGTAAAACATTCAGGTAATCTTGTTATTTCTCAAAGTAAGAGAACTTCAGTCAAAAATATGTACTTGGACCATGACCTACAATAACAAATTTTTTATCTCCCCAATTTTTTCTGCCTAAAACCAAAACAAATATAGACAGCACCAAGGTTCCCCAATGCTGTTTATAAACTGCAAGACTGAGGTGCAAACATACTCATCAGAAATTGGGAGATGTGACCTGACACTGTTTCAGTTCAAAGCTCATCTTTCTAAAGCTCAAGGGAGAAATAAAGAACTAATTCTTCTAAAGAACACTTAAATGGACAGAAAGTGAAATGCTCCTAATAAAATAAAAGCATCAAAATTTCCCTCTGGACTGAGTCTAGTCTGAACCAAATTTGACACTTGGATCCTGCTCAAACCTGCCAGTACCCAAACCAATCTGGTAATTCCCAATGTCCAAATGCAGAATGAAATTTATCCATCAAAAATAGATAGTTAGAGTAGTTGCTGTCCCGGATTCTCAGAAAACATAAATCCAGCCTTCAGCCATGAAGCTGAGTTTTTTTGTTTCCAAACTCGATATATTTAACTGCAACAATAGGCGATAGATCAATGTTATTAGTTGAATGAAATACATCTTGGCCCCTCGATAGTTCTGTGATAATTCGGTCACTGTATTTTTATCAGTGTTTCCAAACAAAGTAACAAGTTATGAACCTGGTTCTTAATATTTCCAGTCAATGGTCCTATTCTTAATTAAGTCACTTCACCAACTTGTGAAATATAGCCACTTCAGAGACAAAAAGCTATAAAGTATTCCAAATGCTCTCCCTGTATCTCTCTCTCAGTATATATAGATGTATATGTATGTATGTATGCATATTCAGATACCAACATTTGCTTGTGGTTCACTTCATTACCTGTGAACATGACACTTTTGTGATTTTATTGCTGTAATCTCTCTCTCATCAGTTATCAAAACGTTCCTTTGAAGGTTAACAATGCTGTGTATATTTTGATGAGGAAATCAAAATTGTTGATATCTGAGAATCTGAGCTGTGCAAATAGTTATTGTCTTAGCTACAGCAGCTATGTCTGCTGTGACATAGGGAACATCAGCTTTACACCGCACTTTATTTACTGAAATTTGTCCCATAACAAAATGTTTCACATCCTTCTTGTCTGAAAACAGTTCCTGGACTTCCAACAAAATTGTTATGCCGTTTCACTCTGGAGGTTCAGCTCATTATTCTTGTTGAGAGAGGCAAGGGGCCTGCAATAGAAGAAAAACCTGCTGGTGTCAAATCGTAAGGTTTTTTTTCCCAGGTTTCCCATCACATGGAGGGTATGCCAAAAGGAGTTAGATACTGTGATACTAATCCTTGACTGCTTAGAGTTCATTAAGATATAGACAGACATAGCCCATTGATACTTTTATTCCTGTAGGTATTTTATTAGCTGTACCTTGTATTCACATTGTTAATTGGATATGAATGGGTTTTGATGGACAAGCATACACTAAGGGTTCTGTAGATAGCCCTGCATATTAAAACTTGCATCATCACTTTATGATCAAGTTTTCATTTCTGATGCATCTGTTTTAATTTTATTTTCAGATGTGTGCAATTGACATTTAGGCACCAGCTTAGGCAGTGGGAAATAGGATCTTTGTCCTCTGATGTAGTCAGTGGACTACATAAAGGCCAAGTCAGGTTTTTCACTGCTCCTAGATAGTAGATATCAGAGGTAACATCATTTAGATATCAAAATATTTGGCCACAGTACATGAAACTTACCCACCAATAATCAAGCAATAGCAATTTTGGCTGTAAGTAATGTCAAGCGCAAAATTGTCCTTGCAGTTCTTTGCAACCTTGACCTAAAGGAAGAGAAAGAAAAATCAGGTTTTATACTTAATGCAGTTCAATATTATAATCTCTGGTTATGATGATAACCTTTGCTGGGAAAAAAAATTGTTTATCTGTAGCAGATATAACTGCTACAGAAAACAAAGATCTAATAAGCTGTCTTCTATTTGAACACGTCTTTGAAGAACAGGGTTCTGCTTTTTGTGCCCCCAAGCTTGGATCAGACAGTGATGTTTTAGAATTCCATCATAATAAATTACCACAAAGGACCAAATTTGCATGAGGACACTGCCTTGTGTGAAATGTTTTCCTGACACCTTTCGTGTGATAAATCAATCCCACATAGTAATTTGCCCCTGAGCACAAATGTGGTATCTTCACAATAAATGACTTAAAGTTTTTTTATGGAAAAAATGTCTTATGAAGAATAATTAAACATGGAAGTGATTGTTCCAAAAAAATGCATTCTATATCAGACTAGAATAATATTCACAAGAGTATCTTACTATACTTTGTCAGACAGCTTGGCCGGTTACAAGGAGGTTCTCGGCTCCCATTGATTTCTGTAGGTGTCTGTATCTTTAAGCCCAAAGAAAACATGGCTTTTCCTAACTCTAAAATTATTTTTTCCTGTGCATCAACCATTATATCATACATTAACAAAGAAGACAAAAGATATATGTGAAAAAGCAAATGCAAAAATAGAAAATAAATGACAAATAAAGTTAAAAAAAAAAGGACACTCAATATATTGCCAAGTTATTCACAATTTTTTTTCTTTTCTTTTATCACATGTTCATATCTGGAAGTTCTTTCTGTTTCAGCTTGTAATTCCTTGTGGTGTTTTAGACAAAAAAAAAAAAACAAACAGAAAAAAAGCTAATTTCACTATCTGTCAAATGGCATAAGATTTGGGTAAGAGGTAACTGGTTTTTATGGTTTGTGTTAAGGATGGTTTCTTAAAGGCAAAAGAAGGAAACATCTAGGTAGCTAAATTGTCTAGTGATGATTTAGGATACTGTTAATTACATATCAAATAATGTTCTGATGCTTAGAAAAATACATTGAATGTTTCAAATTATTTTTACCCAGAAATATAATATCCTAGTTATTAAAAAAACCCTTTTGAAATGCATTAGTATTTTTAAAAATAGCTTGTTTAAAGCTATATATAAATACATATTTTATAATAGTAGTAATAACATTGATAACATTTTGGTTTCCGCCAAGATTCTCCTAGCATATTCTAGCCCTGGGGAAATATTTTAATACTGAATTCCTGAGGAACATAGCATCCAATATAAAATATTTCTTAGATGGAATTCTAGAATTTGATATAATCTCTCACTTTTCCCGTGGCCTATCTTCTAATACATTTTCTGCTCATTAATAAGGGTATAAATGTACATTGAAAAATCGAAACTATTAAAAATTAATCTTGCAAAACTCCTAGAAGAAAGGTAGCTCGTGTTTTTGTACATTTATTAATGTGCATATGTGTTTGTGGTGATGTATAGGAGGGTGTGTGTATTTTCCTATTGCCTTATTAGTTTATTAACTCACTGATGAAGAAAATTCTGTACTAGAGTAGGAATTGCCCGGTCTGACTAGTTACTGCCAAGTCACAGGACTGCGGGTGGACATTTCATTTAGAAGACCTAGATGTCTAGCTCTCTTTTCATTCATGTGCACAAAATACAGATATTTTGTGAAGGAGTGGTACGGAGCTGGACTGAACAGAAAGTACATTCTTTAATGCTAGACTAAGATCATAGTGATCAGTACTAAGTAGATGAACTCAAAACTATAGTGCATCGTGTATCCAAATATAGAGCAGTCCATTTTGGCAAATGTAACTTAAATCGAATTATTTATTCATCATAGAATCATCATCGTCATAGAATGCTTTAGGTTGGAAGGGACCTTAAAGGTCATCTAGTTTCAACCCCCCTGCCATGGGCAAGGACACCTTCCACTACACCAGGCTGCTCAAAGCCCCATCCAACCTGGCCTTGAACACTTCCAGGGATGGGGCCTCCACAGCTTCCCTGGGCAACCTGTTCCAGTGCTTCACCACCCTCACAGTAAAGAATTTCTTCCTGAGATCTAATCTAAATCTACCCGCTTCCAGTTTGAAGCCATTACTCCTCGTCCTATCACTACATGCCCTTGTAAAAAGTCCCTCTCCAGCTTTCTTGTAGGCCCCTTCAGATACTGGAAGGCTGCTATGAGGTCTCCCTGGAGCCTGCTGTTCTCCAGGCTGAACAACCCCACCTCTCTCAGCCTGTCCTCACAGCAGAGGTGCTCTAATCCTCTGATCATCTTTGTGGCCCTGCTCTGGACCTGCTCTAACAGGTCCATGTCCCTCTTATGTTGGGGGCTCCAGAGCTAGACACAGTGTTCCAGGTGGGGTCACACGAGAGACAAATAGAGGGGCAGAATCACCTCCCTCGACCAGCTGGCCATGTGTCCTGGTTTGAGGTAAAGCAGGACCAATTTTGTTCAGTAACTTTACTTGTTAGCTAGGCCTCTTCTAACTGCTGAAATTAACAGCATGTTGTGCAGAAAACTGTTCGCTCTCAGAGTGAAAAGACCCATGTTTATAGCTGATGCCAAGGAACGGTATGCAGAGAGGCTCTTGCTTATACTTATTGCTATAACAACCAAGGCCAGCAAACTTTGTTACTTGCCCCGTTGGAGGGTCGGAAGCGGAAAAGCGTAGAGGGGTCACACCTGCGGGGAGGAGCGGACAGGACAGGTGACCCAAAAGTGACCAACAAGGGTATTCCATCCCATCTGCCTCATGCTCAGTATAAAAGCTGAGGGATCAAAGGGTCAGCTCTCTTTCTTCAATGGCCGGCATCCTGGGAGGACTCTATCTCTGCATCTGCCTTTGATCCCGATGCTGAATCCAGATTCGGAATGCAGTTCCCATCCGTCACTGAGTCCAGTCTGGGACTTCCCCAGCGCCTGCTGGTGACGTGACTGTCATCCTGGGAGCTTGATACGGTTTTGTATATATTTCATTTCCTTCTAAACTTTTAAGTCTCTCTTTTTCTCTCTCTTTCTTGCCTCCTGAGCAGAGCAGGAGAGAGAGAGAGCATCTGTCGTTCCATCGGATTAGGCCAATCTGGCCCAAACCACGACACCATGCTTCTTTAGATGCAGCCCAGGATGTGGTTGCCCTTCTGGGCTGCAAGTGCACATTGCTGGGTCATGTTGAGCTTCCCATCTGCCAACACCCCCAAGTCCCTCTCCTCAGGGCTGCTCTCCATCCATTCTCTGCCCAGCCTGTATTTGTGCATGGGATTGCCCTGACCCACATGCAGGACCTTGCACTTGGCCTTATTGAACTTCATGAGGCTGGCACAGGCCCACCTCTCAAGCCTGTCCAGGTCCAGTTATGTATTGTTATATAACTAAATATAGTCAGTTTTTAATATTGAATCTCACTGCTAATTTTCCTTGGTAATTATTGGATGAAGAAGTCAGGCAAATTGCATATAATTTAGAATATGGATATTCTAGAGTGGCAAAGTAGGACTCCAGAGGGATTTTATTATTTAATTGAAAAAGTATCATTTAAGCATTGTTTCAGTGTTATTTATTAGAATTAAGATGATTCACTTGAGCTGTCAGAATAAAAGAAATAATAAGACTAAAAAGGCAAAAATAATAATTCTTTCAAGGAAGTCACCAAGCTGAAACCAACTTAGATTCTCAGAATCATAGAATGGTTAGAGTTGGAAGGGACCTTAAAGTTCATCTACTTCCAACCCCCTGCCATGGGCAGGGACACCTTCCACTAGACCAGGTTGCTCAAAGCCCCATCCAATCTGGCCTTGAACACCTCCGGGGATGGGGCATCCAGAACTTCTCTGGGTAACCTGTTCCAGTGTCTCACCACCCTCAAGGTAAAGAATTTCTTCCTAATATCTAAATATACCCTCTTCTTAAAGGATTCAACCTACTGCATTTTAAAAAAAGCCAACATCTTGTCCTGCTTGGGAAATTATTTTTATAGAATTCTTTTAGAGCTTAACAATAAAAAAATGGTAATTCTTTCCTAAAATACGTATACAGTGGTATTTCAGGTTCTTATGCAAAGTGAATATTTTTTCAGAATTATTTTTATTTAAATTGTTTCATCAGGTTTCTGTTCCAAGCAATTACTTTCTGAGTATTTGACTTACAAGAAAAAATGCTGGTAGCCTAAATACAACCAAAACACAAACCTAAAATACTGTGTTTGTTTATATGCTTTGATCTTGTGCTAAAACAGTAAAGAAAACAAGTTTTTGGCTAAGAGCTCTCTCACTGTACTTAGATTTCCAAGCTCCTGCCAGCAACAGACTTAACAAATGCTATTTTGTGCTGTAAACATCTAAGATTCTCTCATCATAAAACTCTTTCAGCAAACTGCATTCCCCATCTCCCTGCCACTGACCCGAGAAAGCTTTCTTATCCTGTAATACAACCTAGGGAACCCAGTTCCATTACACTAAATTCTTACATGAAGCAATTACCATACTAAGACGCTTTCTGAGGAACACAATAACGGTTGTTTTCTGAACAGTTTTATTAATACCTAGGAGAATTCTCTGCTCCACAATAGCTTCAAATAAGCATGATTTTCACGAGCCATATATTGATATAAATTCATATATATTAGTCTTTAGCAGGGTTTCTTGCACACTGTATTTTGAGTGTGTTTATACTGTATGAAGAGCTTAGGCCAAAACTCTGTGTTCAAACTGTAGCTTTCTCCCCATACCTTGTGCTAAATCTCTAAGTTTAAGATCAATGCCTTTTGAAATCATCTCCGGAAGGCAGTCTCTGCTTCCTGTAGCCAAGCACCGAACTGAAGGGGAAAGGAGAATGTTACAAGTTGTCCTCCTCCCACTTCTGAGAGTAAAGAGTGAGGGACAGCACACAGGCAATGCTGTTGTCACTTCTGGGATGATGCCAGAATCTTTACATGGAGGAATAAGGGAACCCTATTCACATAATACGGACTTTCAGTAGGACGAGTCCAATTCAATTGTTTCAAGTATGATTATGATCAGTGGTCATTCAACCTATTGGCATACTTCTTTTGGAAGTTATCTGTCAGTACCTGCATGGTGTAAGTAAACTTGTAACTGCATATATTCTCTACTTAGCAATGAGAAAGAAAGAAATACAATGTGTAGAGAAGTGGCACTAAATACCAAATGGAAAGACACATTAGAAATTTTAGGAAATAATTTTGAATGGATACTTTTCAGTAACTATGTTCTGGAACTTGAATATATGTGTATTGGAATGAATCCAAAGAGGTATTCTTGAAATCCTCTAAGAAACAGCACATTTGATGGACCAATGTGCTTGCAAATGTATTTTCATCTGTGTATACTCACAATGGGCAGGATTAATGTGTTCTGTAAATGATTTGTTGATGTTCTAAAGCACCGTATATATAACAGAGACCTATCAACACTCAGTTATTTCATACTGCTAATGGCCAGTTTGCTGTTATATTAAAAGCATTCACTATCATTGTATTTTATATTAAGGTATAGGTGAGTGATAAAGTGAGGAATGGAGTCCTGCATTTTTTCTTTAGTTGTTCAGTTCAATCTTTTATTTTCCTTATAGAGCATGATTTTTTATGCTTTTGGAAAATTAAAAATTTTTCTTATTTACTCTTACAAAAAAATAGCACCCTTGAGGATGCTAAACCTGTTCATTCAAACCATGCACATCTACAATATTATTTTTCTTCCCACATGAAGAATGAAAATTCTCAGAGACCAGCAAAACACAGTTCATTCATTTATTAGTTTTCCCCAATCTGTAATGCAACAGGAATAACATCAAGACCAGATACTTGGTTTCTGCACAAGAAAAAGACTGGCTATCTTAAGAGTGATTTATTTTACAATTGTAATCATTGTTTTCTCAGTAAAGATATTTTTGCTATTTCTGATTTTCTCTCATACCAGGAAAGTGAAATCTAAAAGTAAAAAAGTGAGATTTAGCAATACACAACTTGACTTGTTCATCAGTGAGTATTTTAAGACACCAGTCTCCAACGTCTGTATTATAGCAAACATTCAGAGCACACCACTCTTTTTATCAGACCCAGCCTCATTGACCCTTTCTGTGGTTGTCATCCCTTTTGTATAGAAAATCTGATTTGACATACAATGTAGGTTTGACATTTTACTTGGTGTTCACTAACACAGAGCAAAAAGCTCTATATTTCCATGCCAGATTCAGTATTTCCTTTAGATAGTTCATATAATCTTAAGATCTATTTTGATGTATCATTATTTCCTGTGACTGCAATATTCAAAGTCTATTTCCCTCAGCAAGGCAGTATCTCCTCCCCAAGTAAATGTGAGAAAAAACTTCCTGCCATTTGTGTAAGAATACAGGTTAAGTGGAGTGGGAATGCCTACATCAGGAACAGATCCAGAGTACTGAGGTCAGTGCAGCCTGTGCTGTCAAAGTCTTACAGGCAGCCTGGCCAAGAGAACATGTCATGTCCATTCTGTATAATCATTAGAAATGGTTTTGATATCTTCCTCCAAAATATTACTGGAAATAGTAGGCCATAAAGAATGTTTTTTCCTGCAGAAAGCAAGCAGTCTGTTCTCTCCTTTCAAGGTAGGAGAAAAACCAAAAAAAATCTGTGCTAAAGTGTTATATTAATTATGCAAGAGTAAGGATACACGACAGTACAAATAGTTATCAATACAGTATTCAATATCTGATTTTCATGTCTACATTTGAGTTATAAGGTCGGCTTATAGTTTGTTCATGTTTTTGCCTTTTTATGATCCTGAAGAAGCAGTCTCATAGTATGACTGTGTTTTCTGTTCAGAGTAACCTCTTTTCATCCCTATTAACAAATTTTCACCATTTTAAAGGTTCACATTCCATACAGTGGATGCAAATACACATTGGAAATGATACCTGACAGCAGTCCACATGTGCTAGCAGGCAAGGAGCACACATTTTGACTCTGGACTTTTGATATTGTCTATGATATTCTCGTGAGCAAACTAGGGATATATGATACAGTTCTAGAAATTTATTCTCAGTTATTTTCAATGGTTTGCTTTTAAAATGCAGGTGGGTACTGAGTAGGATTCATCAGGTGTTTATTCTGGACTTTTTATTACTGAATATATTAATTAATGATCTGGATGATAGTATGAATAATATCCTCACTATATTCAGCAAGGATGCCAAGCCAGAGGCAGGAGGGGGTTAAGCATGGTAGGGAATAGGGTTAGACCTTAAAAAAATAGAAGTGGATCTGAAAAAAAAATGATGACTTTCCGAATGTTCAGAAAGAATGGCTAGAAGTCTTGAAAAATGTTTTCAAAGGAAAAGTGAAAAAATGGGGTAAATGCAATTTAGTCTGAGAGGAATTATGCCAAGTTTTCAAATATATACTGGTGGAATGAGGAGGGGAATAGCTGAATAGCTGTTATTTCTGTTTTGTAGGATGATGGAGATTTATCACAGCTTCTTAGATTAATTATCTTTGGATAACTCGGAAAAAATTTCCTATGGTAGGAATCCCAGAGCACTGGAACAGTTTGCTGAGGTCAAATATGTATATGAGGTCCCTTCAATATTGCTTTCTATGACTGATAGATAAGTGCCATATATAAGTTAAATAGTGGGCTGAAATTAAACAAACAGAGAATTGTTCAGTGTCCTGGTTTGAGCGACACAGGACTAATTTCTTTTCTAATGCTTGGGAAAATTGTACTTTTAGAAGACTCTAGTGTCTGAATTTGTGGAAATATTTACTTCATAGCCAGCCATGGTGTGTGAATTTCAAGGTCTCAGTGTTTTCAGGCTAGCCAGGTGCAGGGATGAGGAGGAGCGAGACCCGGGCACTTGACCCAAGCTGACCAACAGGATTATTTCATACCATGAACATCACATTCAATGTAAATTAGGAAGTTTGCGGAGGAGGAAGGCTCTCCCTTGATGGCGGCGATCCAGAGAACTCCTTGCTCCGGTGCCGGACCCCTGAGGCCTTCCCTTCCTGCCGAAGCCGTAGCACTCGCAGTGTCTGACATTCACTGTTCACTGCTGGGAGTGCACAGCTTCCTACTGATGTAGTTGGCTGAATATAATCCTTGTATATCTTTAGATTGGTATCGGGATCACTATTGGTTCTTTAGTGTTATTACTGTTGATTATTTAGTCTTATTCTATTAAATCTGTTTATATTTCCACCCCTGGGTTTCCTGGTTTTCTTCCCAATTCTGCCTTCCTGGGTGGGGAGGGGTCATCGGGTGATAGAATAATTGTCTAAATGACAATAAATTGTTGTGGGTTTCTCAAACCGTAACATTCAGTTAAGCTTTTAAACACAAAAGTAAAAAAGTGGTCTCCTACATATCTTTTTATCTGTAAGAACTGATAGAAATTCATTCATTTGATGGGTTAAAGGGCAATGAAAACATTTGATGCCACAAAAATAAAGGCATGCATTTTTTCATGATTTAGATGAGAAAAAAAAATGAGGAAAACTACACATATTAAAAGTAATGAGAAATCAGGTATATGAGTTAAAAGGCAAATGGAGAAAAAGTAACAGGAAATTAGGAGTACTGCTTACAAGATCAAAAGAAAATGAAGGAAAAAAGGGTGATTTCCAAGGATGTTATGTAAACTTTATAGCCTCTTTTCATGTCTGTCTCTTAAGTTCAGTTTTCTGACATGAAAGTCCACTGCTAAGAAATGACTTCGAGGAAAATACTCCTAAGAAAAACCTGAAGCTTATTACTTTTCATGTTATTTGGTCTTGTATTACAACATACTCAGACCAGTAACTGCATTGAAAATCTCTTCAAATTGCTGGGACTGCAAGAGACCTGTAGGGCTTTTATTCCTATTTCCTGTTTGTTTGTCTGCTTGTCTTTTTTGTGTGTTTGTTTTTTAAACATTAAAGAGTAACATCATTCTCTGATAGTGTTCCAAATGCCATGGACCATATAATAATAATAAAAAAGAGACCTGAATCATCCCTTCTCCACTGAAATGTAGATTGTTTGATAATCTCAGTTGCAGTCTAGATCCTAACATTTACCTACATTAACAGATTCTGTTTCAATGTTTCTCTGTGGTTTTAAGTTCTCAAGAATCCTAATGCCCCAAAATATAAGCTTCTTAATCTATTTTAAACTGTGACTTATCAAGGGAAAATGAAGTGGTGTAGTTCTATATCGTCCATATAGGTCACTTAGTAGTCAAGTGTATACTGAAAGAAACATTTCCCCTACTGTGAAGGCTTATACTTGCATCTTTGTCCTTAACTGGCTACCATAGTTTATTTTTTCAGATGAAATGAGTCTTCAGGAGCTGCTTTGAGGCCATACAGTGACAAGAAGTACAGAAATTGTAGGAATTTAGTATTTGACACTTTTCAGCACTATAAGGCTATTGGAACTGGGACTGAGCTCTAAAAACCTGTCATAGAAAAAAATAAGTTATAGTCAGGCTGAAACTTGAGGCCTAGGTACATTCTTGGGACATATTCAGAGAATCAGACGGCAGGCAGGAAGGGACTGCATGAGGTCTCTCATCCAGCCTCCTACTCAAAAGGAGTGTCAGCACTCACTGAATTTAAACCAGACCTTGCCTGGCCAGGTCTAGAAAAGCTTCAAGGATAGAGATTTCACAGTCTTGCTGGCTAATTCATTCCAATCCTTAATGGTGCTCATAGTGAATTATTTTTAACCCCACTTTGATTAATGGCCCTTTTCTCTGGCACTGCCTTCTGAGCTGCCTCCCTGGGGGTCCTGGGGAGCTGCTCCATGTGCAGCTGCTTCCGTGGCCCTTTGGGGACTCGTTCCAGTTTATCAATAACTTTCTTGTATTGGAGCCCCCAAAAAGGACACAGTGCTCCAGATGTGCTCTGATGAGGCCAGGTAAAGGTGAACGATGACCTCCTTACTGTTTGCCTTTGTCACTGCTAGGACACAGTGCTCCCGTTTCTTCCTGCTTCCCTGCCGCTCAGTCCCCAGCCCTAACCTTGGTGGGGAATTAGTACATCCCATATGCAGTACTCTGTATCTGTTCTTGCTGAATTTCATGGTATTCCTCTTGGCCCATTCCTTCAGCCTATTGAAGCCTCTCTGAACAGCAGCCCTGCCCTCAAACACATGGATAGCATGCTCCGGTTAGGTGTCGTCCACAAATTTGATGGTGGTGCATCCAGTCTCCTCTGGTATAGAATTTTATTAACAACAAACTGTGAAATGTAAAATTGCTAGCCAAACCACACTGAGAATAACTATAACTAATATTTCTTTTACATTTAAAAAAATCAAAATAATAAAATTAATTGTAAAATACCATCACTGGCAGCTTCCCAGGGGTATATTTAATTTTTTCATTTATTTATTTGTGCCTGCTGTGTATACTAGGTGCTTTGTGCACCTTCTCATGGTAAAAAAGAATGAAAAATCTGTAAACTGCTTTTATTTTCAAAGGAAGCTAGTTTAGTTTTTCCGTTCTTTTACAGTAAAGACTTTATTATCAGAGGGGCTGTTACAACTAATGAGTTCATGTTTCAGCACAATTCTATTAGAACTTCTGTAAATTAAACTGCATTTTAAAGCAAAATTAACTGGAAAAAAAAGGTAAGTTCAAATAAATTTAAACATACAAAACACTATAATTTCTAGTCAGGTTAAGATACTGATTAGTAATAGCAATGGTAATTATTAAACAATTGTGCATGTGATAACCTTGACTAGGTAGCATTGCCTATTTTGAAATCTGAAGGCCTAAACAGAGATGTGTGTGCTATTATTCCAGAGGCTTGGACTGAAATGAATATTAATAATAAAAAATAAAGCAAAGCAAGAAAAATGGAATTAAACCAACCACTATGAGGAAGCTTCATTTTCAATATCCTTGTATCTACTGTCACTGTCAGATATATAGAACCAGGAAGAAATTAAAATGGGAGAATCTGAAAATTTATCCACTTGAAAATGAAGTGTACTGCCCTTTGACACACTAGTGAATCCACCAGTGAATTGACACTGCAAGAAACTGTTAGAAGGAGGCTTTCAAGTACTTTTTAATTATTGGTTAAGTGTTACACACTCCTCTCGCTTTAGAATAGTGTCTCGGAAGCTATAAACCAAGATTTATTTTCCTGAAACTTTTGATCTTTTTCAGTCAGCAAATATTGATTTAATTGTTCATCCTTTTCCCAAAGAACAAGCCAAGAAACTAATGGTCTGTACACTTTCATCTTTGTGGTATGATGTCAACAGCAGTCAGATGTCAGAGTGAATCCAGGAATAAAGGCTAACCTGCTACTTTTATATCTGGATGTTTAGCAGTAGGCACCTGCACCATTATTTAAACTAGGAAATGAAATGGTTGATTTTTTCAGAGGTGCTTCTTAAGTAAGTTTTCTATAATTTCAGAGCAATATTGAGGAATAACAGAAACAACTTTTTGTGCCTCTGAGGTAACATATTTGCATAACCACCAGCAAAACATTTACTTATTTATGTATTATTCATCACGTTCTATGGAACAGATGCTAGGAAAAATAGAGAGAGGTGTGGCAAAGCCTGCAAGTTTAGATTCAAAACTGAAATTTCATGGACCTCAATGGAGATATGTGAAATCAAAAGTTCAGAAATTTTAACTTGTTTTAAAGCTGATTACCCTACTGGCCCTGAAATAGTTTTTTACATGTGAAATTTCTTTCTTTCCACTCTTGAAGTAGATAATCTCATCCTACTGCCCAGAGTTTGGCTTTGAAATACCCAGACAGGGAAACATGCAGCTACCCCAGGGCTTCATGGACAATTTCTCCCTGAAGGTTGAGAAGGAACACTGCCGTGCCCTACGCTGCCAGCTCCCGCTCTTCTCCACTAAGGTTTCACCAGAGTGAAGAACAAAAAGTGGCATTTCTTGCAGGCAGAGTACATTGTTGAGATATGAAGGGACGTAAGACAGGTTACAGTACATCAATAGATGTGCTCTTTGTTTTTATGAGTATAATTTCCTATCTGAGTGTAAGACCATTCTTACTTTCAGTTAAACAAACATTGTCCTTTGAGATGGCTCCACTCAGTTGCATTTCCTAGGTGTTCATTCCAGGCTGCTGCTGCACAGTGGTAATGGAATATGTGGACAGTTTTTGCAGGGAGGAAAAATACGACTTAACACTGTTTAAAAGAGACAACAGATGGGGAAACTATTTCTCAAAATAATCATCCCTAATGGACATTGCAGTCACAATCCCGCAGAAAGAAAGAGGAGGAAAAAAAATGTCTTTGCAGCATCTGTGAAAGGAAATCCTGGGAAAACAAATAAATTAGGCTCTTTTAAACAGACAAATGACTGCACAAGGACCCAGAGTTATTTATACATAACAACACTTTTGCTTAGTTACTTCCTTCCATTTTGTTTATGGATGGTTTAACTGAATTTTCAGATGTGTTCTGTCAGATCACGTTCCCAAGCCTGGTTCTTTTACACTGCTTCAAAGTATGGACAGAAATTTGCTTAAGCAGCTGGGAAATTCTTGGCATCACGATCCCAAAGGTAATGCCAGCCAAGTTTAGGCCAGGTTTTTTGCCACCTTTTCTTGTCCTTCTCACCAACACAGAAAGCAAAATGTTGAAATAGAAGATTCTCCCTATTTTTGCTTGAAATGCCATCCATATATGCAAATATTTCTTGTCACTTCAGTTCTCCTTTTGGCAGTGAATAAACAATCAGTCTGTAAAACTTTGCAGAGTTCTAGTTCTGTTCCCATTCATTTTTTAGTGTAATTAAGTCGTATTTTCTCTATTCTATTTGTTGATCTGGGCAGTGTCTCATATATTCCTTTGTAGTGTCTAGAGGCTAATTATAATACTTGTTCAGCATCGAAACATTCATTACAGCTGCTCTCTAACATTTCGGTTCTGTATTTATAAGTAGACAGTTTTCTTTTTTTTCACAGTTCTCTCTTTCAAAAGTCTTGCTATTTCGAGAATTTGCATATTCATTGTTTGATTGGGACTATTAAATTGTATGGAAATAAACACGGATTTTCCCTGTAGCAAAATGTCACAGAATGAGCTCCAGTACTGCTAAAATGAGTTAAACTAGGGGAATGAAACAGCAAAAAAAAAAAAAAAAAAGTGTGCTGGAAATAGGAATAAGAACAGATGGCTTAAGTTAACATTTTTAGATATCATATTACATAAAATGGTAGGAGGGAAACTAAAAAGGTAAATAGCAACCTTTTTAACAGTAGAAATGTTCTGTTGATCCTCTCTTATCCAAGCTCATCTACAGTAATGAAGTAAATAAATGGCCTTAATAAATGGTAGTTCTCTCTGCCTTGTATGGATATGAAAACTGAAAATCACACTGCTAAATATTACCATTTTCATCATGAAGCTGGTTACTTAGTTAAATTGGAATTGCAAGGATACCTACAGTAATTATGAATATTTGATCTTTGTGGCTTTTTAAGACTTTTGCATTTATTTGAAAGAAAATATTTATTATTTTACATGATCAGATCTGCATGACTCATTTGCAAATTTAATTCACCGCAATATCCATTAGAGACACTCTGCCACAACGCGTCTCCAAAGGAAACCGGAGTGTCTCTAGTTTCTGACTTAAAGCTGTCTACCACACTTCATGCTTGATTCCTCCAATATCTCCAATACCTAACTCTTTATTTAGGAGCTCAGTTACTACCCAAAATTTTGTAACATTGCCAAGAAACTTCCAGTTGAATTCAGGCAGCACTTCTTATTTTATTGTATGAAAAGAAAAACAGAGTGAACTTACTTATATATTCTGCGCAGTGAAAGGTTACTCAATGTAGTGGCTAGGACTAGAGAAAAGCTTTTTTTGTATGTGTACATGTGTTATTATGTAAAATGGAAACTGAACAGATCCTCAGGTGATTGTCAAACTTTCACTGGCATCATATTAAAACACAGTTATACATATGAGACTAAAGAATGTAGGTCGTGTTTAGAATGTAAAGAGTAGTACCAGAGATGTAATGATTCTGAAAATGGTCTGGGATAGGGGTTAGTCATTGTATCATACCTGAGAAAGTTGCAATCCAAAACACTGAAGTATTTTAAAGCACTCAGCTTGTAGACAACTGGTTAGGATATGCTCTTTGGAGGTACACTGTATAGATTTACATTTATTTAGGAAGAAGAGGGCCTTGAACCTGTAAAAGAAATGAATGTTTTAAAGCTTTTTTTTAATGAAAAATGCAGGCCTGCCTGGTTTAAAGGAGAAATCAGCCATATCTGAAATTTGTCAAAACACTCTTCATTATGTATGCTCCAAAAACATTTACCAGCCTGATTAGCTAGGATGAGACTAGGAGCAAAACATGAAGTGCACTAATTCTGATGATGTTTAGGAAGTCTAGGTACAGAACTGACTGGCATGGTCAAAACAGGTACTGGGGGTAAAAGCAAGATCAGGAGCATCAGGAATCTCTTGCTAACAGCATCTGGGCCCAATCAAGGTCACACAGAAGCTGAATGACTAGTGTGAAGAGACACATATCGAAACATAGGTGCCTACACCTAAAATGAAAATTCCCTTCAGGTTCTTGAATCCTTTTCTGAGTCTGGACAAATACACTGAAGACATAAATAAGAACGGAAGACGAAGAAAAGGTAAAATGAAAAAGAATTTCTAAAATATGCATTTACCTACCAAAGATTGAGCATTTTAGTGAATCCATTAGGGCCCAAAACACCTTGAGTTACATCTAGAGATGGTAAAATTTAATATTGAAGTCAGCTGTTCTTCACTAATTTATTAGCTAAGAAACTTTTCTTACTTATTCATTTAAGACATGCCAACTCTCTACTCCTGTCTAAAGCAATTTTTAATACAAATATTAAACACATTTCACTGAGCCATTTAGTTTTGCTACAATACATCTTTCCCATTAGGTAAGACCTGAGCAGCTGTTCAGAATATAGCCATAAACCTCTTTATGACTGTGCCTATTTCATATGGAAAATCAGATCATTTCACTGCATTCACAGCTTTGAACAAAGTAATGCTTCCCTCCTACATTATAAATAGCCATTTTCTTTACCTTTTGATGTCTTTGCCATTCAAATAATATGTCATTTACAATATGCTAGTCAAAATGTCACAGGAATCAAATTTCTGTGAGCAACTACGGTGGGTCATGTTCATCTGTGCAATGAAAATGAATGCAAAAATGATTTATTTATGTCATTTTATATTTTGTTTTTGTAATTATGTTTAATATCGTATTCATACTGCATATTTTCAAAGAAGTATTTTCAAATGGATAATGGATAATTAAATTACATAATTGCTTAGTATGACATGATTTTAAAGAGTGCTCCGAATGACATTCATCATTAACAGATTTAGCTGCCTGATGAAGCTGTCTCTCTACTTTTAGAAGCTTTGTCTACACCGGGAAAAAAAGTAAAAAAACATTTTCTCTGGATTTGCTTCCATTTATGCCAGGAATATTTGTTTAAAAGCATAGGCAAACACTGATGAGAGCATGATTCAGACAAAATATAGACAAAGGAGTTTATCTAGGTGAAGTATAGTTCATTGGTTCATTTAATAGATACATTAAGGACTAGAATAAAGTACATTATAAAATAGAGCTGTGCTATACTCAGATCAGAAGACCAGACTGCAGTCTGATCCTCACTTCTGCTGAACTTCTAGTGTTTGTAAGTTTTAGTAATGGCAGGATTTTTCAGATTTTCAAGCAGTTTTTAGACATCTTTCACAGTCTCCGTTATCTTTCTTGTAGACATTTCGTTGGCCTACTTGCCTGCTCACTGACAGAGCATTGCTGGTAAATTCTCTTTAAGAGCTATACTTTCACATGTATTCAATGACTCTTCTAGCCTTACTGGGTTACATTTTTGCAATAAATTCTAAATTTCTTCCTAAATCTTGCTATGAATATTCTATTTTTTAAAGACTAGGCACAAAACTGTAAAAAATAACCACCCTGATAAAATCAAGAACCCCATTAATTTGGGGGGGGGATTTGTGTTGCATTAGAGGCATAATAGGAAGAAAGACTTCAGGAAACAAACCTTTAAAAGTACACAACTCAAAGCTTAGACTCAGCCAAAGGGGTTTTTTTATCTCTGCAGATTTTTGGAAAGTTTTCTTTCTATACTCACCCTCACTTTCTTGAACAATACTGTACTCTTTAGCATTGAAATAGCTCTTCTTTATCAATCATGTCTCACAGTAGATTAAAGGAAGTGATGTTGTTTTTCCATGTGTCTTAGCTTAGCTGAAAAATGCTTGCATCAATTCCAGAAGTATGTACACCAAACAAGTAATCAAATTTCAACAAATTCCAAAGGAATTTATAAATAAATTTGTTCATTAGGAATTAGTATAGGGCTTAAATGTATTTTCACATCTGACTAAATTTATTAGTCTTTGTACTATATTTATTTTATCTTATTCTTGATACAGTTTTATAACACTAGAAGGAGAAATATATCATAATTAAGAAAAATATATATCTTCAACTATTCTTTTATGTACCGATGCTCACCTCCTTGAAGGCCACAATAACGTAAATGACTTATTTCCAGGGAGGACAATTTTATTTTGTTGCAAAATAGTTCTTATTTAGGCTAGTGGTAGAGAGGAAAAACTGAAGTCAAGAGTCAATCAATAATTTTCCCATAGCAATTGAACCAACTGTAAATAACACTCCTTGTTAAATATAACCGGTTTTGATAGAAATGTTCCCATAAACTTCTTTCAGGCTCTGCTGAACTGGCAGTGTATGTTAATCCTATCAGAGGGAGAGAAACTCTTGTGGAAATACAGTAAACTAGCCTCAAGGCAAGGTGAAGAGTCTACCATTATATTACTGAACCTAGAGGTGGGTCTCAGTGGAAAAAGGCCTTTAAATGGTCAGTTGTCATCCATACAGTAACTGTTAAATTGTGTTAGGTATTGTAGTTGTATCTTGCTTTTTCAGAAGAGTGCTTCATTGTAATAGACCATTCATATCATGATACAAAAATCATATCCAGTGATCCTTATAAACTTTATAAACTGTCTTATAATTTAGGAACTGTACACTATTCTTTAATTTTAATTAAGTTTATTCGCCTTGATTGAGCAGACATTACAAGAAAACAGATGAAATAAAACCAGGTAAAAAGCATGCTATGAAGATCTTCTCTACTGAGTATTTTCCGTTCCTATGTTTCTGGAAACTTATCAAACTTTTTGCTGTGTGCATATACATCAAGTAGCTGCTAGAGTCAGGAAGACCTCTGGTGACAAATCAACTATTTTTTTCTTTTCCTGTAGGCTTGCATTGCCTCAAGGTCAATCATACAGCTGTAAATATATTTATCATGAGTTAAAGGGTTTGTAAACACAATGACAATAAATATGCATAGCTCTGTGTGCATTAGTTGATGATTAGGCTGTCTACCATGCGGAAGAAAAGTGATAGTAATGTACTGAATCTTTGCATATTCTTGGATATTGATAGCATAACACTGATAATATTTTACTTCTCTAGTTGCTTTTGAATTCCTACCTGCCTTTTAGCTATATTTTTGCTCAGATCTTTTTTATTTTCCCTTGGTGTTAATTCAGTTTCATTAGAAATAAATTCTTTTCCACTATTTTGAAAATAAGGTTCAATAACGAGAACAAGAGACATATATTAACTACAAGGATTTTTTATTTTGGGTTAGTATAATAGAGCTTAGCAATAAGGCGATTTTTCCCCATGATTACTTACCATTCTCACATGAGCTCTGTTAGAAATTATGTTGCAAATTGCTGATATTATTCAGGAGGGTAAGAATGGGAAGTTTTGAAACATTTCAAAGTACCCTAGATGAATGACAATTATAAAAATTTAGTAATATAAATAAACTTGTAGTTTATGTGCATTGGGAATAGAAATTGGGTACAGCAATTTTCATGACAAGTCACACGCTTTAAGAAAAAAACCAAACTATTAGTAGCAATTACAGTCATCAGAATACTTTATGAGCCAACTTTAAATCAATAATAATGTGAAACATTCACAATGAATGTGAAGGAACATGTGAGTCGATATACAACACTCATCTATTAAATAATTTATTATATTTTTTTCCTGTTCATCTATCCTACTTCCGGTTTATGCTCATAGTCCTTTAAACTTTTTTCACCAATGAATGGAGAAATCCTTTGTATACAGGTTTTATCAATAAAACTGTATAAAGAAGTCATGGTTTCAGTTCAGATATCTAACAGAAAAGAGAATTTGAATGAGTCCAAATAAAATCTTCACATAACCTGAATGTTTCTTTTTTTTTTTTTAATTATCAAACACTTGAAGCAATAGCAAAGGCAAGAAAGAGTTAGATTCACAAATTGCCAAAAGTACAGGGAATACCCTTCCTCTCTCTTCAGGGAAAAAGGAAAAAGAAAGAAAAGTGAAAAAAAGGATGTTTAAAACTGGGATTTATCCAGCATTGTGTAACACCTAGGTTCAAGTCTTTCTGCTGCATAAGGGGATCTCAACCTACAGCACCTACAGAAGCCTCCTTGCGCGTTGTGGGGTAACACAGAGTAAGGTGCTCACTCACCATTTCCCCTGTGTGATGTTATTGATTGTTGTGTATTCTTTTACACAATTACTAAACTGACGAAGAACAGATCTGTAGTGTTGCCACCAGTCTCTTTGTTTCTAATCCCCAGCCTGAACCCGATAAAACTAGAAAAATTAATCGATCTTGAATCACATATCTGCTGTGAAAGTATCTGGTAAATACCAGTTTATTATATTAATCAATAAGAATAAAGATGTTCTACTTCTCAGCTTGATCCAAGACTGACAGATGAAGGAGTTAATGTACAAGTAGGTAGATAACTTGGGTGCTACCTCTTCTGCCACAGACTGTATGTCTCATTTCCATGTCTGTAAAACAGAGTTAAAAAGCATGTTTTTCTTTATTTTTTCAAAGTATATTGTAAGATCTCAGAAGAAATAACTAGTTCTTCATGCACACACGAACTACATGTGCCAGTTCTGTTCTCAGCTGTGAATGCTATTGTCATACAGATAAATTAACTAGCAAGAATTGAGATGATTAGGCTTCGAATTGCTAGAGAAATCTTAGTCAACCATTTGCGTTTTCCTCTATAGGATCACAGGAGCTCTCTCTTTAGCTTAAAATCAAGCCAGATCCTCTTAATAAAACTATGACATCATGACAGGAGTTACTGTATGCGGATTTGCCACTTATAATCAAATCATCATTTCCTCTATCAGTTTAGTAGCATTATTAAGTGACACTTACAAGTAATCTTGATGATTAAATGAGCACATCATTTTCTGTTTTCCATGAAGAATACAAATCAAGAAATAATGACAGAAGTTTTGTAATTGGTGCATCTATGCCAGGTGTAAGAAAATTGGTCTGGAGTTTTACTTCCTTCCTTACGTGCTACTTAAATGTTTCCAGCACTTGTAGTATATCTTTCTTCATGTTTTTTATTTGATAGCGAGGAATTATTTTGCTCCCAAAGCCAATCCTGACAATAACTGTGCATAATTATTTTTGCTATTCTTTTCTTCCTGGGAAGGAAGGTGAATATGCTGATTCAGTTGGTCCTGTTGATTTCTTTTGGAGTTGTCAGCCATCATTGTGACATCAGGTAGTATCTCAATTCTTTAAATTTACTCTACAAGCCTCAGGTAAGCAAATGGAAGTGTTATTCTTTTCACTCAGGCCTCCCACTCAAGTGTTAGTCACACTATATCTAAATGCCATTCAATGTAAGGAGAGTCTATCTTGTTACACTTCTTGTTCAATATGATCGATGATATTAAGAAAACGTAAGAGATATTTCATATTATGACATCTTTAATAAATCGTTACAAGACTAATTTTCATTAAACAAAAAATATATCGTCTCTTAATCCTCTTAGGGATAGCTATGTGTAAGAAATGCCAGCAACTCAGTTTATGAAGGACTTTCCAAGCACGGATTTATTTGTTTTCCTTTGTTGCACAAGTGTTGAATTTTACTTTCTGCAAATAAAGGGCTTTAGCTGCTACAGTGATAGATTCTATTTATTAATTTGACAGGTGAAACTTAATCATAGATGGAAGGAAACCAGAGATGTATTTTGTTACCAGGAAACTATATTCACAGCTTCATCTATATACATTTCATGATCTTTGTGTGTTACATTCCTGTTTTGTAGATGTTTATTCTGTTCTTTGCTGGAAAGATTAGAATTTCTAGTTTTATACAAGGAAGTTATTTCAAATTTTCAAGTCTATTTGAGAACTGATTGCTATCATATGAGGGTAAGAGGGTAACCTACCTAAAAAAAATGTTAGGAAGCTGTTTGTATTAGATTTTCAGAACTCTAAATCCTAAATGTTTGTGCCTGTAGCAATAACATTTGCAACCTTCATAAACTTAGGTTTGTTCCTGTTATTCAGTATTTATATTAAAATAATAGTCAGGCTTAAGTGAGATACTTCCTGCTAAAAAAAACCCCACAATGGAACATGTGGAGTAGCATTCTGGCCTTGTTTGCACTAGCAGAAGTTTGACTTCAATGTCATTTGTTGCCCGTTTTCTAGATGTTTAACATACCAGTCACATGTTTCAAGAAGATTTACAAAGACAATTGTGATCATGACAGCAATACTAGCTCCCAGTATCTACAGGTGGTGGTCAAAGAGTTGATGACATATCAGATTGTGCATCCTTCAGGGAAGGTGAATGAAATGCTTCACTGCTAGGGGACAGTAGTCAAACTGACAAGCAAGGCAAGCAGAGGACTAGCAGTCTAAGAGTACCAGAAGTACAGTAGGAAGGAATTCCAGCTTTATTAGGTCAAAGGCTTACACACAAGAGAGCAATTCAGCCAGCCTGATTAAGAATTGAAAGAAAAGAAGTATACAATGCTATAAATACATAAAATTCAATGAATTTAAGAAAACACGTGATGTATTCTGTTTATCAGTGAGATTTTTCTTTTACGTTACATAATCCTAAATTATCTATTAGTCTGTACATCTTTACTCCTGTTTATACATTTCAATTACAGTATGTTTGGTTTTAGTGTTGCTTACTCAACCTTTGTTGCTTTTTTCCTTAAAGACAATTTTATTTTATTTTTAATAATGTATTTCAACAAAAGCTTTTCGAAAACTATGAAAATGATGGAAGGAATTTCCAAAGTGACAAGTGCTGTCATACTCATCAAAGAAAATGTCTATCAATTCTAAGTGCTTTATTAAGTATATGTCTTCAGAACTGACTAGTCAATGTCTAACTTTGTCAGTTCTTTTAAAAACTAGAGAAACATATACATATTAAAAATTCTGTTCTGTTGGCTGGGAATATAGTATTATTGTTCAAATGTCTACAGCAGTATGTTACTTGATTGTTCTTTTTGTAGCTCAAATTCAATTTTAGATTATGTTTAAAATTATCTGCTATATTCTTGGTATCAACTGCCAATCACATGGCATTCTGGAAAGCTGAAACTGCTAAACCTCTTATACACTTTTTTTTTTTTTTTCCTAAATGTTATCTCTAATTTTAGCACTGTTAACATTGTCATCCTGCAATTATATAGGGGCATATACTGCATGACCTGCAAATAATGTATCAGCAAAGGGTTTTCCCTCCTACAGGCTTCTATTTCAAATGCTTCATGAAATCAGAAGGTATGTAAAAGTTATTCTGAGCTACTAGCCCACCTACAACATGTCACTGTGGATTGCTGAAAAGTACTATTAAAAAAAATGAATTTAAGAAGGTGAAGAGGATAGGAGTCATTATTACATTTGTTGTGACGGAATTTGTAAGCTGTTCAGCTTTATGAGTCAGTTAAAAGCAAAAGAGAGAAAGAATGTAACATTTCAATCCACAGCTTCACCAAAGTGATTAAATGAGTTATTATGTTGCCAAGTGCCAGATGGTCAGTGACTTATCTGAGGGCTTAGATAATTTATTGAAAATCACATTCATTTGTTTCTATCAAATTTCTGTTTATGAACAATTTAGATCTTTCTGTCTTACTATCTTTCTTCCTACACTGTGAGTGAGTAAATGAAGAGACTTGAGATGTCCTTGTTGCTTTGCCCTGTCCTTGGGCAGGAATTCATGAGGGTAGTTTGAGCTTCTGGTAGATGGCAAGACAGGATATGATGAATGCACAACTTTCCAGTTCCGAGTCATTAGTAGACCTCTAGCTGAGAGTTAGGAAAAGAGTTGACCTGGGCCCCGCTGGTACAAAATTCAGTAACATATCATTCGCAGACATTGACAAGATCAGAAGTTTGCACTTCAATAAGGAAAACATGCTTCTGTGCAAGGACAATTACAGCATCCCAAACTGTGGTGCAGGTGACCATGCAAAGGATGGAGGGACTAAAGAGGCTCTATCTGACAACTGACCTTATTTTTGCCTCCCCCCACCTTCCCCCTTTTTTTCAATTTCTCAACTCTTGTTGAAGAATAAAGGTTTTTAATTTCTAAGAGGTATGGGACTAGCAATATTAATTGCCACAGTAACCAGAGGTCTGATAGATACAATGGTGTAGTAAAAGGTGGCAGTTCAGAAATTTCACATAGCTGAAAATTGAAGTCCTGGACTAGGGATAAACTGTTAAGAATAAAGTGCAGGTATGGAAGGAAGGTATGGAAGGAATTGGCAAAACTCATTAACTTTGATTTCTTCAGAGTTTACTCCTGAGTACTTTCTTAAAAATCCCACTCTACCGTAATGAATATTAGTGAGGGTTTCTAGCTGAGATTTTCTTTAACTAGGAGTTTTGAAACAGAAATATAAATGGTTTTCATAATGCTCTGAAGCAAGTCCAGCCCACAGAAAGTGTAATTTCATGGTATCCTATATAGCTGTTCTCTCTCTGTGATGCCCTTGTTGCCTGAGTACCTGCCCAGCTGTACTGTGCTCAGATGATCTTCAATCTTGCTTGAACTTGGGAGGTGATGTACTAGGAAGGCAAATGTGGAGTTAGGTATTTAATTACTCTGTTCTTTAAATTGCAGGTAATTTCTCTGAACTGTTTGCTCTTTGATACCACTAGGTAAATAATACTTCTTTTTCTCATTAAGAGGAAGAAGAGGGGAAAAAAAGTGAAAGACTAAAATGATATCATCAGGGTAAAGTGAACAAAAATAACAACTAAAAAAATAAGAAGGGAGGGTGAAGAGTCAAGAGATAAGGCATGTTAATGAAGAAGGTGAGCCTGACTGATTTAGAGCCAGTATTTGGGGCTGGGGAGGAAGCGAAATTAGAAATAGACCATACTTTATTTCATTGCATAATAACCTCAATGAACAAAGTGATGTTACTTAGGAAATCTAAGAACTTGAGGCACTTAAAGCTCTTAAAGCTTAGTAAAAGCATTTCAGGCTATGATATGTCCCTGTTAAGGCAGAATCTGTCTTTTGTTATGCTCTTTCACTGCTTTGGACTTGGGATTAAGATTTTGCTTTAGGTTCCAGGTACTAACATAACAGAAAAAATAAAAAACTGGGAAACTAACTAGCTGAAACATTCAGTGGGGCTCCATTGTATGTGCAGATGGGATATACTGTTTATCACAGGAAAAACAGGATATTTTCAAGCTTAGCTCCATATTCACTATCATCTAATAGTCTTTTCATCTGTTGAAAGCTAGACAACAAATACTGGATATTTGGGGCCAGTGTCTTGCCTTCAGTCACCAAGAAGTCAACAGCAGAGAATGTAATTGAAATCAGGCTCCTGAAGGCATAAACTAATAACCTAACTGCTGGCCTTTTCCTCTGAATTCTAAACAGCAAAACTAGAGTGAAGCAGTCTTAGCATGAGAGAAAGATGCTGCATATTACTGGTGGGAACAGACACAACCTCTAAATCTTTGTAGTATTCAGGTCTGGTAGTTTTATTTATGTTAGAGCATGTTACTTAGTTCAGTGTGGTTGTCGTTGCCTGGTACTGTTGTTGGGCTTGTACATATGGCAGTAAATTCAAGAAATCTGCTTATGCTCTTGAAAATTAAATCCTGCACTTATCACGATAGAGTACTGAACGGAAAGTGGAATAGTTGAATTATATGAATTCTACTGAATGTCTCATATCTTAGCAAAAAATTACATGTAACCAGAAGAAGAATCCTGCAACCTTGACTGTAATAAGAAGAGATAAGAGGAAAAAATATGCTGGCTCTAAAATTAATTTTTCTAAGGGCAGGGGGCATAAATGGAAACTATATGGTGTTCCATAACAATATCACAACTCACATGAAAGTATTTTTCCCAAGGGTAACAGGGACATACCATTCATTAGATATGTGATTAATGGGAAACCTTGATAATACTGATGAATCTATCATACAAAAGGAAAAAAAATGAAATAGAGTTATCCAAACGAAGAGAGAAAAATAATTTAAAAACTTCTGCTCAGAATGAGGTATAAATCTACCATTCTGTTGCATTTGTATTCTAGTACTGGTCTTAGTAAAGCACTGTGTGCCAGTTTGGGGCATTTAGTGTGATATTTAATTTAAAGCTGTGATTGACTTCTGGAAAATCTAACAAGCATTTAGTTTCATTTATTAACATCTAAAGATGCAGTATTCATAATCAGTGATTTTAATTAATGTTCCCCTTCAGCAATGATATACAGCACTTAGGTGACCTTGACAAGAGAACATTCCACACTGTTAAATAACAGACATCCAAAAGATTATTTTGATTTCTGCATCTGCCTGATTCATTCATTCCTTTGGCAAAACGTGTTCTTGGTAGAATAAAGCCATGCATGCAATGAGACAATTCTTTGAATTTTAAGCCATTTTTCTTTAACTTTTAAATTCAAGTTCAGCTTCCTTTGGGGGGGATTATCACTAGATATTAAAGGTCACTTCCTGATGAATTGTTTTTGTCCAGTGACTGCTTATGCTTCAGAATTTTTCTTATCTTTTCCAGAAAATTCTTGTAATACATAGACTAAAAGTTACAACTATTAATAACTAAACAATACATATTTATAAGACAACTTGCATAAGTGCTCCTCTAGGCTACTTTGGATGAAATTATTCACTGAACTTAACCACAAGATGTGGGGGGAAAAATACTTTTATCTGCCACTTAACGTGGAAAGGATCCAAAGGTAGGAAAAAGTTCAATAAGGCTGAGAAACATTCAAGAAATGTATTTTTATGGTTAAGGATTTGATATAAAGAATAATGTTTAATAATAAAGGACTTCAAGGAGGGATTAAGTGTTACAGGAAGAAAATATTTTGTCTTGAAAATTTATTCTTTTAAGTATACAGTTTCAATTCATGTGCAGTTCCAGTCACTAATAGTATGGGACAAATTCATTTTTTAGTTATTATTGCTACGCTAGTCATATGGAAGAGAGAAACCTTATTCTGGACACCGAATCACACAGAATCACAGAATGGTAGGAGTTGGAAGGGACCTTCAGAGATCATCTAGTCCAACCCCCCTGCCAAAGCAGGTTCACCTATAACATGTGGGACAGGAATGCATCAAGGCGTGTTTTTAATATCTCCAGAGAATTAGATTCCACAACTTCTCTGGGCAGCCTGTTCCAGTGCTCTGTCACCCTCCTTGTGTCAAGACGGAATTTCCTGTGTTCCAGTTTGTGCCTGTTGCCCCTTGACCTGTCACTGGGCACCACTGACAAGAGTCTGGCCCCAACCTCTTGACACCTGCCCTTTAGATATTACAAGCATTGATGAGATCCCCACTCACTCTTCTCTTCTCTAGGCTAAACAGACCCAAGTCTCTCAGCCTTTCCTCATAAGAGAGTTGCTCCAGTCCCTTGAGCATCTCATAAACACAAATACGTTGGGCATAACTTCATTCTTAAGAGTGGGCTCTTTTCTGCATCTGAGTTCATTGAAAGGCTTGTTATAAAATGCCATGAATAAGGAGACACAACACTGGATCCGCTCCAGTGTAAATACATTTTCAAGCCTTCCACTTTTGATTTGCCCCTCCCTTGCTGAAATAAAATTTATTAAAGATTCTATGCCAACACAAGTTTGAATAGTTGCTCTTAGTTATATCAGGATTTGCCCTTACCACATTTCCCAGGAAGCCATATCTTAATTCACTTCAGAAGTACATAGATTTTACCTTATTTACAGTTGTTATTTATTTATTTATTTTGTGTTAATGTGGAAACAGTAAAGAAACATCAGTAGTGGTATTCACTTAATACCAGATGAACTCTGGAAAGTTTAACTTCTTAGATTACCTCTGGAAGCTTCCAGCCATGTGCCATAAGGCTGCTCATACTGACAAAATTAATAGCAGCTATCTCATCTTATTCTCTCTTAAAACAGAGATGACAGAGATTTTGAGTTGGTGGTGGATAATATGGCCTTTCTCCATGTGTTTTTTACCCTGAAAAATTGCTGCAAGCCAAATGCTGAAGTGCTGTAAGCAAACTATGGTGAAATCAGTAGAATTTTTTTTTCTACATTTAAGGCTATCTTGAATTTGACCAACTGAAATTCTTTTTAATCTCTAGCATGTAGATTTGATTAAAGAAGAAGAGAAATAGCAAAATTTCTTTAGGCAAACTGTCATTAGAAGGGATAGGGATATTCATATTCAAAACATGGAGAAGAGGAATAGAATTCACCAAAAGAAAAAGTAGAGAAATTGACACCTTCTCACTTATACTGTAACTAGCGCTTTCCTTTCAATGTCTCATGCTACCAATTTGCTCAGGTCACAGAGTATCTGCTCATTCTGCTTGAATTATAAGGTTTATATAATAAAAAAAAAAAAAAAGAGGTCTTTTTGCTTCTAAGGTCTGGAAAAGGACCTTTCATTAGTATCACTTGTTTGCAGTTAGCTACACATCAGTCCTTGATTTTGCTGATAACTTAATTAATGATGAAGCAGGCAAGGAAAGTGCTTTGGAAAGTGCACTAAATATATATCTGTGTTCAGGCTCCTAAATACCTTTGAAATCCAGCCTCTGCTCATTTGCAATGGAATTAATTTCTGTAGAGTTCTAGTTTATAGAAATACTTGTGGGAAACACAGAGGCTGTCTTCTAAGTAGTAGGCTCTAATCAGGAGATCATGCCAGCAATTGGTTGACTGTATCCTCAGTGAGAGTGTGCTCAGGTGTGGACACTTTAGTAAACCACCAGAGTCTATAAAAGGCTGGTACCAGAACAAATTGGTTAGTAAATGGATGTCTGGGTTTAGTTGCTAAGAGGAGAGAGAGGCAAGTGCTGTGAATGCGATGTGGGGCTTTGGCGAGCTTCGCTAGAGGCTGTTAAAAGGAAGAAAGTGTTCAAATTCTAGTTTTCATTCTGTGATGTTTGCTAGGAGTAATGTAATGGAAAAACTATAGTAGCCTACAGTAAAGAGGTTTTTGTTGACATGTTTTACTTATATTTTATTATTCTTTAGGTAGCATACAGGTCTGTTCTCTCCCTTCATACACTGTATAGCTAATACTTCTGATCTGGACTGGCTTATGTAGAAAGTGATGCATTAATCTTCACTAGTTTCTCAAAATCTGTCTTTAATTTTCTTTCTAAAGATAATTGTCTAGTTTACTGTGACTTGGTGAAAGAAGATTCCAATAGTAGTGTATCTCTGAAAAAAATGGCAGCAGAATTACTGTTTCTTTGGCATTAGTTTGCAAATTATGGTATTAGTAGTTTTTTAAACCGTGATTTTGAGAAACCAGCCCAGTGTGAGCAAGTAACACTTTTCTAAGGACCTGAGGCTACCCAGGGCTACTTCGTTGAGCAGTAGCCAGCCTGTTGGATGTAAGACGTGGTTGTTATCATGGCAGTAGATTTGCATGTTAAAAAGCCTGATAGCCTATGCAATCAGAAGACATGGGGACATTGTAGTTGAAAAACTTTATACAGATGGTTGAAACCAATCCGTTCTATGTTATATGAGAAGTTTGACTGTGGCTCTTAAAAATAGGTCTTATGTCAGCTTTCTCTATATATCCTTCGCGGCAAAAGTTTTTTGGGGAAAAATATAGATAGTATGCAGAAAGTAGTTAATACCTACCACTTTAAAAAATAAAACTGTATGATCAATGTTAAATTATAGCAAAATTATTTCCTTGAAGCTGCTATTACAGGCAAAAAAAGTTGATTAAATTAACAGAAGTCGTAAGTGCATTCTCACATTTTATAAAAAGAAGTAACTTCATTACATATTTTCAGAGGTAACTCTGTGCTTGTTATTTTGGTTTGTCTCATGTATTTTTTTATGGTGAAACCTAATCTGATATGAAAGTTAAAACTGTTTTTTTTTCATCTACTGAAGATCCATGAAAAATTTCCCCAAATACTGTCTTTCAAATATCTCTAATCTCTTTTAGTTTTCTCTACTGTCTCTAATCTACTGTGACTTCTCTGGCTCCTCAGATTTCATATGGAGGCACTCAGAGTATACCTGAATGCCTAGTGTTCCTTGCTCCTGTGAGATGAGGGCCGAATGAAGGCTATTCCTTTGGTCCACAGCAAGCAAGTGGAATTATTTAGACCTCTTAAAAACTCTCGCTCTTTATTGTTTGTTAAACTTATAGTAATAGTTAAAGCATTGCTCATTGTGACCAGTAGTTTACACTCACTGACAGAATTTAAAAAGACCAAATAAAAATGATGCAGTGACGGAATAACACATCATGTGGCCATGCTAGGGTGTCTAGCCACAGCCCTTATGTGCAGTCAAGCAGTAGAAAGAATGACTTGCTGTGGTGGGTTGACCTTGGCCACCCAGCTGCTCACTCACTCCCTCTCATCAACTGGATGGGAGTGAAACAGGTCAAGATAAAGACAAAGAGACTGCTTACCTGTTACTGTCACAGGCAAAGCAGGCTCCATTTGGGGAAAACTAATTTATTGCCAATTAAAATAGGTTTAGGTAGTGGGAAAGACAAAGAAATAAAACCACTGTCCGTCGCTTCCTGCCACTGCTCTGCCTCTGGTGCTTTGCTGATGGGCTCAGCCTGTCCCTCAGGGCTCCGCTGGAACCAGCTGTTTCCAGCATGGGGCAGGCCTGGCTTCTTCTCACAGAGGGCACCCCTGCTGCCAAACCCTAGACATCTACACCCAATGCACCCACATGGTTTTGAAATAATACAGATAAGCTCAAAACAAGAAGATTAGACAGCCTTTCTTGATTAGGGAATAGGGTAAGTGGTTCTCAATACTTAAGTTCAGGATACTTTTTTAAACCAAGTCCTTTGCTCAGCAAGGAATATCCAATTGGGTCACAATGGATGACAACTCCCTGGAATTCTTTTTAAATAATTTTCTCTTTGAGCTTATGATTATAAATCTTAAAGTAAAATATCTGAGTTTTATCATTAATATAGTAAATCAAAGAATACTTAAAAACAAAAATAATCTTGGAGAATTCTGTAGCTGGTGGTTTGACAACAGAATGGCCAAACGTACTTGCTAAAGAGATGGGAAATGGAAAAATATCATGCAAATGAATGCAAATTAGACTTCTGATATTTCTTCAAGGATTTAGCAGCACAATTTAACAAAAAAAGGGAAATTTTACTTCTGAGTTTCATAGGTGATTGATTTACCATGGTTTGTTTGAAATATATTACTATCTGAGCATAAGAATAGTGATTTGTAGTTTTATCAACCTTTCCAGACTTGTAAAATGTATTATATAATAAATCCATTTTCCTCTTCTTTTTAAAAAAAAAATTTGATTACAGAAAAAAAATATGTCTACTCTTGATTTAGGAACCACTTGAACTCTAACGTCTGTATACAAACTGTCTAGCACAAGAGCTGTTTCTGTTACGCTGACTACCCTGAAAATATCCAAATGCATGAATGCTGAAGTTGGTAATTTTGCTGTCATTCTTAATGTAAACACCATGGATGAAACTTCCATTTAAATCCACACCCTTTCTGCTCCCATTCCTATTTTTGCACTCACTTTCAAGTATAACTTAATTTGAGAGTAGGTATCACACCAAGATATTTTTAATGGTCTAACCTTTTCATTGCAACAAGCTCTTAAGATGCTTGAGGAAAATATGTGGTTGTATTCAAATGTATGAAACAGCACTACAAGAAATGTTGCGCTGCATTACTGTTATATATTTCGGGGAAGAGTGGTTGGCAGTGGAGGTGTGGGATTAAGATCAGAGTTCAGATTTAGCTCCAATTTAGACTCATTGGTTAGCTTTAATAAAACAGTGAACTACTTCTGCTTTATTTTAGTCATCTGTGAAGTGGACGTGATAGTATTCATCTTACCAGGGGTTTCTGAGGCCTCATGAAAAAGAATATTTAAATCTTTAAAATTGTTATAAGGCTGTACAGCAGCAACCTTACCCAGCAACATAACAATAATTAGATTCAATGTGAAGGAAATTCTGTATCCAAGTGGCTTGCCAAGTGCTCTGTGCAAGGTAGAAGGAAAAAACTTCAAAATTTAATAATGTATATATTGGAATGACATTTCAGAACAATTGGAACAGGAATATCACAATTATAAACAGTTTTAGGAATATTTGATTAAATATTAAGCCTTTTTATGCATTCACATAATTAAAATGGCTTATTTCTAATAACTATTTTAGATTTAAACTTCTGTTTTTAAATAATTTCTGAAAAGTACATGATATCTTCTCTATCATAAGTTTCATACTTAGAAAACTAAAAATAATTTGCTGTACAGCACAAAATGGCCATCCTTTTAAAAAGAATACGAGGGAGAAAAAAAGCAATAGAAAACATAGAAAATTTACTTTTTGATGACTAGATAATCTTTTTTGAAATTTGTAAATTATGTCCCTATATGTAGGTTTGGAAACAATAAATATTGAAAACTTGGATCCCATATATGTTTTAATCATGATTGTCTTCAAAATATGTAAAGCTGTGCCTCTTTTCCTTTTTGACTGCTTTCTGACTGTGGTTGTACCATAACCCTACTTTATTTCTCTGGATGCATATAGTCATTACTGGACTCTGCAGTAAGATTTTTATAAGAGACCAACCCATTTTCCATCACGCCGTTTAAATCTAGTGTGTGTACAGGCTGGCCAGTACCATGGAATTACACTTTCTAAAACTTTACATGTTGCCACCATGGTCAAGTTTAGGATGAGGGAAATATAAAGTAATATAGCCAGGGTCAGAGAATTCATACTGATGTATCGCTTGTGTCTAGAGATCGTAGGGGTCATTGAAGAAGCAACTCATCAGCTGAATCCGATCTGATCCCATTCATCTCCTTTAGATTTATAAAGGATTTTGCCTAGCCACTAGAACAGTTAACATTACTTTTACAAAAACGTCTCAATGTCTGAAGTCTACATTCATTTTCAAGAGTGAATTCAGCATTTTGAAATCTAATTCAAATAGGCTAGCTCTAAGATTATAGCAAATGGGACTTCTAAGATATTTCAAGTTTTTGTATGGTTGTAGATATTTGTATCCAAGCCTTTCCAGATTTTTGCTATAATGCAATTCAGTTGTTCATAAGCTTTTCTTAGCGTATTATCCATTTCTCTTTTATTTTAACTTAACCTGGCAATTGAATGTACAAACATGTTTTTTATAATAAAAAAAGAACTTGCAGGATGTCAAAATATTTCTCAATAGATCAAATGTTCAAACAGACATTCATGAAACTCAGTTCTTTAGTTCTCATTTAATTTGACTAATCATCTCTTTCCACTTTCAGTTTGGCCTTGTGGAATCTCCTGCTGAATTAATGAAGGAAATTTTATCAGGGATGTGTTAGACCTAGAGCATTAACAGTATGCTGGAACAACAGCATAATATACTTGATATCACAAAAAAACTTCAAGACAAAGCCTTTGATTAGATTTTTGCAGAAATTAGATGATCTGGCTTGGAATTAGTGTCATTCAGTAACAATTAAAGAGAGCGTGAAAAAATTAAGCCAGTTGGTAGGAAGCAACTTCTCTTACAGTCAGCATAAGTAAGCATCCTGCTAGATTACTACAGGAATGTGACAGAGGAAAACATTTCTTTTATTTACTTATGTTTCCTTGTAATAAAAATTTATCATGCTATTTGTCACTGTCATCTTCTCTTGACTTTTAATATGCTGTCACTCATTTCCTTTGCATCTTTTTCATATTCCCCTAAACTTTTGCTATTTTATTTTTCTAGCTTCATGCCATATTTCTGGATGTTCTTATTTGCAAGCACAAACGTTTCAACCCACCTCTAGAATGACAGTGCAACATGATTCCACCTGCTCAATGAAAATCATGACGTGTTTTCTGACTTGCCCTCACAGATGAATCCATCTCTGCTTTTGGCAAAGACATACATGTTTTCCCCTTTGCTATCTCCTTTCTCAAAGAGTGCAGCTCTTTCATTTGTATCTTGTGCATCACTTTTTTGCTCAGACTTGTATCTAGGCCTTCATATCTAGGTTATCATAATGATTATTGAGAACAAAGATATGTAAGACAGGCTTTTCTCATCTATGCAGTCACTAAAACTCTTTTCCACTTTTCATCTGGCATCTGGTTGCTGTAATCTACTTTTTCTTTGGCCTAAAACACTTAGTTGAGTTATCCAGACCACCCGTGTAAAAAGTCGTTTGCCTCACAAATTGATTTCATTACCTTGTGCCTTTCTTGGTCTGCTTTTTTCTTCTCCGTTTCACCAAATACAAACTACTTGTGCCTGTTTTCACTTTACAGTCACCTTTTCCATAATCTGTCAGTCAGAACCAAGAGATCACTTGTCGCGTCCTGCACTGTGTTGTCAGTCTCTAATCTACATGTTCGAATAAACGAATGCTCTATTATATGGCTATCGCTGTCTTTTGGGGGGAATCTTTCAGCAATAAATATCATGATTTGAGTATAAAACACTGACATCTTTCTTTCTACTGTCACCTTCCTGGTATTTTGTTGGGTGTGGTCTTACTTGCACAATTACTTCTTCAGGCAGGCCACTTTGGGGATCTCATGCCTCTGTCTAAACCCATATTTTCATATTCACACGATTTTTCAAATTCTTTCATACTTGAAGACAGATTTATCTGTCAAATGTTCATTTTTAAATTTTAACAAATCAGCTCTGAGGTATGAAAACTATTGTAGAGAAAAGTGTCATGGCTAAATATCCTTAATTTACTTCACAAAATCGTTAACAAGAAGACAAGTGTGGTTTCCTAAAATGCTATGACTACTGATGTACTTGCAGGGTAATATTATCCTGCTCTTAGTTTGTCCTCCAGAATTTCAGACTCGGAACTTATGAAATATGGAGTGTTGTTATGTAAACTTACTTTGAATTAAATTTTAAAAGATCATCTGTAACTGTCTTCACCTTTGCTCTTTGAGACAGTCATTGAATTGTCCTAATATTTCCAGCAAGCTGCTGAACTCTTTTATTCAAAGCTGCTTTGGAGGTTCTCAGGATACCCTACTTCATCATTCTCTGTCAAAAACTTTTAATTGTGAAGAAGTAGCAGTGTATCACTGTCCTCTTCATTTTGGAGTGGTTTTGATAAATCAAAATATTATAATTATTCTAATGTTCCTATGACTGGACCTTTTACTTCTATAGTACTTGATGTTTGACAATGGCACTACGTATACTATATATAAAGCTGCTTAGAGGAGTGCCCCGATTGCAGAAATGACTGGGCTATTCTTTTAACTTGTCTCACAAGATACGATCTCTCATTAGACTTGTCTTTGTGAAATATTTATTTAATTAATGAAAACAGTGGCTCTGAAAAATATTATCAAGTATAAAATTACCCTGAGTTTTCAGAGGAATAGTACTGAATCAAGGAGAAAAATAGCACCTAGGCAATTCCCATTCTTCATAACTAGTCATGCAAGAAATGATGTTCAGATTATTGAGTTACATGAATAATTTATGTCTAGCCAACGTATTTGGAGTTTTTAAAAAGAATGGGGCATCTGAAAGTGGTTAACATTGTTATTTATATATACTAGACAACAAAAACTTGCGTAAAAATTTTATTAAAAATTTGCTATGAACCAATAAGAGTAAATTAATTCAATAAGAGGGCTAGAGTTCAACTTGTTCTTTATTTGTCCTTACTAGCTTAATAGCTGAAGCCCTTTAAAAAAGATTTAGTTTTATTGTTCTTAGAACTTTTTATATGTATTCTGCAGGACTGTTTAGAGATATTTCACATAAAATATGAACATCCTTGCCTTTGAAATTAAACCTTTGGTATTGCAGACTTTGTTTTTATAATTTCTTTGCTGTAAATATCACTTCCTCTTTAGTCTGTAGAAGATAAAGAAATGTGTTTAAAATGCCTCTTTAAAAAGTATATATATTTATAAAAACCCATGACAACCATGTACCCGTACATCTATCAGAAAAAGAGACCAACATAATCAGAAATTGGAAGAAGCTGTTAACACAGATTTTGCCCTCCATCACATTCCTTTTTGGACTAAATCATTGAAATCTGTGAAATCTGTGGAGGTTTAGTAAAATACAGCAGATGGCAGGAGCTGAAGAGGGTGAAAAGTGCTGAGAGATACTTGATCTAATTTTTCCTTCTTCATCTTAGCCTGTAGATATTTCCCAGGAACAGCGTGAGGCATCATTTGAGGTGGTGTGGAAGGGCTGTCGGCAAGAATAACAGACAGTAGACCTTGCTGCATTGCACACTGAGAAGGATTTCCATGTCCCAAGGTGGTATTGCACAATGTGTAAGCCAATAATTTCTAAGAAGAAAATGTCTAGATCATGTAGCTATTAGGTATTTGTCCATTCATAATTTGTCAATTCTTTCTTTATCAAATGATACGTTTGCAAATAGAGAAAAGTAAGAATAATATTAGAAATTTTTCCTCTAGAATCACCAAAAAAAAAGTTAGGTTGTGTGAATGAATTGGATATTACCTATGGAAAGCATACACATTAAGCCTACTGAACTGCTAAATCAAATTTTCGCTGCAGTTTTCCCCACTTATTCAGTATTCTGCTAATCTAGCTCAGGTCTATGTTTCAGTATTTAAGATGTCGAAAGAGAACTCTGATCCTGAGACTGAAATTAAACAATCCATTGCCTTGAAAATTTTTTATGGACTTGGCTACAGTATCAGCTTTAAAAAAACAAACAAACAAACAAACAAAAAACCTACAAAACAAAACTTGGGAAGTTAAATTTATGTAACAGCTTCCAGCACTGAAAAATGTTTTTTTCACACTATTCTTCCATACTATTGATCCATATTCTGACAAACTTAAAATATAAGCTTCTTCAAGTGAGAAACTTTGACAACTCAAGCACTAGCTGAAATGTCACCTTATTAGACATTTTCATCAGACTGTACAGGTTTATGATATGCTGTATCGTATTTTTCTCCAAATAGTACAGTAAACGTTATTTTACTGAAAAAGTTAATGGTGCATGACTGTCAAGTGAAGTTTACATAAAAAGAACCACCATGGAGATAAGTATGTCATTGAACATAACCACTGCTAAAGCTGAAATATTTATGAAAGTTATTTTAAAAACATTAAATCAAAATTGTCTTTAAGTAACTTCTCCTACCTCTAAAAATTTTGTAGTTTGGACTGAAGAGGAGGTTCACACTTCCTTCATTAGGTAACTTAAGTCATTTTATAGCACTAATGTTCTTTGACATTTACATATCTCGCAGCTGATTGTTAAAGGAACTTAGGTTTCCAGCTTTTGTCCTTTGATTTACACACAATTATGCATCTGAAGCAACTTGCAGTAGGTGATCTGAAGCTTAATATTTTGAGGGGTTTTCCTTCTTGAAGTGTCAGATTTTGTCAGTCAAATAAGTAGAAGAAGGTATGCTGGGTAGTAGTACCCATTACTTAATAATTTAAACCTACTGAAGTCAGTAGTACTGAAATAATCCATTCTGCTACCGAATGTTGTCTCATCACTACATCCAGTGTGTAGTGATCCCATGTGCTATGGTTAGCTGATGCAGGAATTAGTCTTTTCATGTATGTTCCTGCGCTTTGTTTGGTAAGAGTTGGATGAATTCCACTTCACCTCTCAGAACCCCCTTTTTATTGTTGTCCATTGAATTTTGCCAATTCTATGCCATCAAGAAATATGACAGAGTTAGCAAACATACCAGAAATGGGACTATGCAATGCCATAGTATTTGTTGCAATGCCAGGATGTGTCATTACTTTTTTCTGAAGGTACATTTTCACTGTCGTCACACAAAGGGTATGGCTCATGAGTGACTCTGCCTATATTTCGTAATTTAGGATTTTTCTATGTTCCCTGTGTGTGTGTGTATATGATGCTTCTTTAATGTGGGTATGTTGTGGGAATGTCTGAAGTTATGTATATGCCCTGAAACACAAAAAATACGAGCTGTACTATTTGTTATAGTGGGGTTTTGCTTTTTACTGGTCAAACTATTGTCTGTGGGTGATATTAATGAAAAGCTCAATGGTTAAAGTCACATTTCTTTAAATGTATTAATTCTGACTTTTAAAGCTGAGTGTGTCCCTTTTTACTAGGTAATGATTAGTTTGAATGTTACTAGATAAACCTGAATCCCATCTAGGCCAAATACTGCAAGAGCTCCTCCTAATGGAGCTAACAGAAAGAGGAAAAAAAAAAAAAAGGTTGGAAAGGGGATACAGGGAAATTTCCCTACACTTGTTACTCTGCGTTTCCTAATTTGAGCGGTCTCACCATGTTACTGAAAGGCTTTGGTATGTGTGTATCTGAAAGACCTCTGGAATGTTTCAGAGAAAAGTACAAATTTCTTCTGCAAATGATTCTACAGAGTGAAATCCACACTTAGATACCTGGACAAAAGTGTTCTGATGCTCTTCAGGTGTGTGCAAGACCTGGTGTAATTGTCCTTTGAGTAGGTGTATTGATGGAAAGACAGTGACATACTAAGCTGATCACAAATGCATCTTCTTTCTGCCTACATTAGCATGCAGTAACTTTAGTGCAAAGCTACTCTTTTTTGCAAAGTCAAATCTGTATGCAGTGAGCATTTACACACTGAAAAGATGGCTGGGCTAAATTTGATATTTGGCTTATAATAAAGTCTTATAGATCCCAGTCCTATAGATCCCAGTCCTATGTCACCTCTTCAGCTGAATGCATGCCTCTACTCACTGGTCTGGGTAAAGATGACAAAACAGAATCTTAATCTAAGCTGACAAAATGTTCTCAACAAACAGATGAATGTATTTTAATTCGAGCTGTTGCCAATAAAAGAATGGGCTGGCTGGCTACAGCAGCCTGTAGCAGGTTGATGGGGAGAGACTGTTAGGCTTTTATTCTGTTTTTTCGTTTTCTTTCTTTTTAATAGAGAGCAAAGTCACCTTGAAACAAATTTGAAAGAATCACAGCTTGTTAAAATAAATAGTTACTGTAATCTAATGAATTATCATTAAGTGATTTCTACAAGCTGTGACTAAAGACTTTCATATTTTGTACAAAAGAAGTATGCAAGTTTTAAGGGCCATTTGAATCGGTGGAACTACACTTGGCAAAGAAACAGATGGCAGTTATGGCAAAAGCAGTTTTCTATCACAATGTTACTGCTGGGCACTTCAATCACAGGTGTAAATAAGAGCTCCCTGGGGACTGCTGTTTCACATCCAGCTGTGATAATCTCTGAGGGGCTATTTTAACAGATGGGCATCATCACAAAGCTGCTCATACCTGATGTCTCTGTGCTGAAGGCTGTCAAAAGAAGTGCGTGTGGCTTGAGACAGAGATTCTCCTCCCCTTTTGGAATCCTGTGATGTATATCATTATTTAGATAATCACTATCTAATTTGCATAGTAAGAGTTGTGCAGACTAAAAAGCAGATTTAACACAAGCCAAACTTGTTCACTAACTTTTTTCATGGGTGTTTTTAACTCCCTGGCCAAAATGTGTACATATGTTTGGTTCTTGCATATTCCAGAAGGGTGGCTGTGATAAATAAAAATGGCATATGTTGCTAACGTCTGAGTTTGAAGACAGCTGGTGATTTTCAGCTAAGACACAGTAGGCCCAATTCTATTTTCACTTTTCTTTGAAATCCAGAGAACTGACTGAGCTATAGCAGTGTATAAGGGTCTGGTTTGCTTTCTCATGGTCTAGTATTTAAATAAATAAATCAGAGGACAACGTGAAGGAAGGATGAAGGTAGATTACCTCATTTCATCGGCATGTGGCTTTTCAGCAACCACAGCTCTGGGTCTTTGAGAAGTAGTGATAATACATTCTTCATTATCTGAGTCAGAAATGCAGTAAAGGATAGTGATGAAGTATAATTTTTCTAGCATTGAACAAGGGTGTGGTACAACAAATATACATTTCCTTAATGTTTATTCATACCAAGTTTTAGGACTTACAAGTTGCTAGATCTCCCAAAGAGAAAGGCTGTCCATTCTTCAATCTCCGTTCATGGAGGGAATGACTTGTGGTAGAATTAATTTGTTTAATTTTAATCATCTCAATTTGAAAGGCACAGAAGTTTCCTCTCTAGTAATTTTAGGAGAAGGCTGCTTGCAGCAGAATTAGGGTACATTTCTGTCATTCTTTTTACAGAGTCAATGTGTCCAAGGTGTTTAGATGATGAACTTTTACCTTTTATTCAGTGTAATTATGGTATATAAACCATTCACTAAATTTAAAATGAACAAATTTGTATAGCTTAGATTTAAGTCACTTCAACCAATTCTAGAACAAAGCAGTAGATGACTTTCATTTCCGAACTAACCATACGGAGTGGGAGCTACAAATTACAAACTTCCATCAATACTTAACTACCATGTACTTCTCACTTGCCAGTTCATCTTTGTATCTTCTGCTGAGCAGCTTGAAAAGTAAGGGGTATTTTTCTATAATTTCTTATTAGGTCAATTTCCTTTGTGCTATTCTGTTCTCCATTTGGGCAAAGGACCTGTTCCTAGTCTGACCTTTTGAGTTGATAGTCTTTGTTCTCCCTTTGTCACCTTCCTCTTCACCAAGTATCAATTATCTCTCCCCATTTTCAAAACACTTGTGCAACTGATTCTTAGAACCTTGTAGCACAGTTTGGGGGAAAACTTCTTTATTTTTCACAAATGTCAGTCCAGACTTTGCATTCAGAACTGCGCAATCATAAGAAAACATGGCTGTTGATGACCATTCCAACAATAGTTAATGACTTGTAAATAAAATATTATCCTTTCCAGCGTAGCCTGTAGGTAATGATGTCTTTTCTCAACTAGCATCCTGACTGCAGAGAGATTGGCTTTAGGCTTTTCTGTTCTATAAAGAACAGAATTCAACTGGAAAGGAGCTGAGACAAGCAAAATCTTCCAATTCCTACAAGAAGCGACTGTGTCTTCCCTCTGCTTGGCGAATGGCATGGCTATCCTTCGCAACAATAAACAATGTATAAGGTCTGAATGTCACTATTGTATCATTTTATAAATAGTGGCTTGAATCAGGCTGGCCGTTGTTTCAATTTTCAGTGTAGTAGAAATAAAGTTACAAACTTTGAGTATTTTGGACAAAACCTTTTGCCAAAAGATTATTTTGTACAATGTGATCCTTACCAAACTTCTCTTCTTCCTCAATTTAGATGAGGTGAGCTTGGCTTATAAAGGGCAGTGCAATACACTGTATTTTAGACATGACCAAAGATCAAATTATCTGATTGATTCTCCAAAAAGCATAAGCTGATTAATGAAAGTGCAAGTTTCATATCTATAGAAACACTTAAAATAATTGTGCCATTAGCTTGACAAAAGCAACAAACCTTTTAAAGTCTCCAAGTCTGTGTCAACAGCTCTTTTCAGAAGTCTGCAATTTACCATGTACTCCTGTTGTGATTAGATTTGCGCTTTTATTTCATATCATTTTTGTTCTATGTTTGTCAATTTTGCAGATGACTCTGCCTTGCACCCCACTCCCCTTTAAAGGAGTCCCACTTCACTCAAAGTGTCTAAATGTGAGATGTACAGAACAGAAATTTTTGACGTAACTGTCACCTGAGTATTTTGTTTCTGTCCATAGCAGATAGTGCCAGAAATACAGAACTGAAAGCATACTGGAAAGCTGCTGAACTTCTTGCTTGAGTCAGCCTGTCAGATTTCTTGCTTTTATTGTTTGGTTTTGTCCACAGTGTAAAAGGCAACCTAGTTTAAAGAGCAGTGAATGGGGATAAAGGCACCATGCAGTGAATTCTCCCTTTTCAGTTGATCTACAGAGACCTGTCCAGATCACTCAGTTTTCTGTTCATCTATTCACACGCTACCCTTTGCATCCACTTATTTAGACAATCTAAAGCTGTAACTCTTTTAACTCTGTGTTAGTCTAACAAGTGGCACAACATCATTCTAATTTGCCTTAGTTTTTCGGGGTTGATTTATTCTCTAAATGTTTGTGCTGTGCTTTCATGAGGATGCCTTCTCTTCACATTTCCAGACATACATCTCAGTTATCCCACAGCATAAATTCTTACTAATGCTGAATTTTACAAGATTGCCGTGTTTTAGTGATAAAGTGTCTGTGCTAAGACTCAGTCTGGGCAGAGCTCTGAGTGGGAGTCCCTAGACTTTGTCTTTTGCAGTGAGCAACTCAGAATGACCAAAAAGGTGTGTAGGCTTCAAAACTGAATTTTATCAGATACTGAATAAAACTTTCGGAAACAGATGACTTGGAGTGAGAGATAATACATATAAGGCATATCTCTTAGCATGCACCCATCCATTATATCTTTTAAGTATGTGTTCTTCAGGCTTACACTCAGAGTTGGTGTTTTTCTTGGTTAAAGCAAGTTCTGTCAGTCTCTTCTCGGGTCCCCAGGGAAATTATAACCCTCTAAAGACAGGCTGCATGTCTGCTCTATTCTGCTCTATTCTTTCTGTGACACTGGGATTTTTTGCTTGGTCTGAGCCTTTTTTCTAAGTCTTCAGAGCTCAAATAAGCATCAGGGAGTTAGCTGACATAAAGCCAGTCCTGTACCCATCCTACAACTTGGCTGGGCACAGAGATCGTGATGCTGCCACTTTTTCATAAATGCAGAAGGAATGTGTGATTGAAGAACAAGTACACCCAAAGTAATGAAAGATGTGGGCTCCTCAGGGTTCTACACAGAACTTGGGGCTAGTTCCTACAAAATTCTGGTTTATTGTTTGTTTAGATGTTGGGAATAATTTTTAAAAAATATCTAAGTAGGAAGAAAAACTATAAATTGCAAAGCAAAGTTTTACATTAAGTATGACTGAACCTTAGATTAAAATATGAAATGTTGTCATTTTGAAATAAGTCATTCTCATTTATGTCTTGACCCTGTTCTTGGACATTCCCAAAAGCTCTATGCAGTGCTGCTGGCCAGGGCAAACCTGTTTTTGATGCTGATGACAGTTGGCAGCTCACACATGATTTAGCAGATAGTTTTGTTTGTAAAATCACAGAATCACCTGGGTTGGAAGGGACCTCTGGAGATCATCTAGTCCAACCCCCCTGCCAGAGCAGGGTCACCTAGAGCTGGTTGCACAGGATGGTGTCCAGGTGCGTTTGGAATGTCTCCAGGGTCAGAGACTCCACCACCTCTCTGGGCAGCCTCTTCCAGTGCTCTGCCACCCTCAAAGGAAAGAAGTTCCTCCTTATGTTTAGATGAAACTTCCTGCATTCAAGTTTGTGCCCATTACCTCTTGTCCTATCACTGGGCACCACTGTAAAAAGACTGATGCCATCCTCCCGGCACCTTCCCTTTTAAGTATTTGTAAGCATTGATGAGGTCACCCCCTCAGTCTTCTCTTCTCCAGACTAAAAAGACCCTCAGCCTTTCCTTATAAGAAAGATGTTCCAGCCCCCAGCCATCTTTGTAGCCCTTTGCTCTACCCTCTCCAGCAGTTCCCTGTCCTTCTTGAACTGGGGAGCCCAAAATAAATGTAACTATGGTCAAATTACCATAATTTACCGCTTCTCAGACCAGCTTCCTTAATTTTAGAAACAACAGGCTTACAAAAGAACCAGCCATACATACACAAAAGTATGTCTCTGAAAAGACTTTGGCAAACTATAAGCAATAGCTGCTTCTGGAGGGCCATGTTGTAAGATTCCTGGTTTAATCTGAGGGGTTTGGGGAGTATGATCCAAGATGACTGGTATTTTAGAAGCTTATCTGTTCTTTGGCAGTTTGTCATAATGTCAGAAAATAAAATTTTTTTACAGAGTAAAAACTTCCTCTTCCTGCCAAATTCTGTCAGATCCTGCTTCCATTTCATTAAGCTAAGGGAGGTTAGATAGTCTTTTTTAAAAAAATTAAATTCAAGAATGCGTTCAGCAAAACTGCTGGGTTTTGGTATTTGAAATACTTTGAGCTGACAAATTAGGAGTACAGCAAGGGTGGTGTGTCTTTACTGAATGTCTGAAGATGGTGATAGTTACTAGCCCAATTGCAGTACAGTGGGGTTTTTTGGAGGACTAGAAAATGTTGAGGGACAACTCTGCAACAAGCAGTGTTTAAGCTTGTAGGCAACCACCTCCACAGCCATGCGCTGAGCGTGGGAGCTGGTGGTGTGTCTATGCAGAGCACTGAAACACAGTCATACAGAGGTGACTATCAGCTAAAACCTACAAAATGAGGGTTAGTCTTTTTTTTTTTTAACACAGCTCACTCTTTCTCAGTTCATGAGACAACAGCTGTTTGTTATTAGAGACAAGTTATGTTTCTGGTGGATGCCAGAGAAGAACGATTTTTCATCATGAGCAACATGCCAACACCTCTCTCTAAATGGGAGAGCTCCAGCTCAGGTACCTTTCTGGTCTTTACTGTGACTTCCTCAAAGTGAGGAAACAGCACAGTCACTTGAAACTGGAAGCTGAAACACCAGTGAACTGATCTAAAGAAATCTTAAAGTTATATTCAGTGTCATGAGTAGGCAGAAGCATTTGGTATTTGATTTGGTAGCTAAATGGGGTTAGACAGCTAATACTGAGCTGGCAAAAATACAGGCACTGTACTGAGCTTCATAACAGTTAGAAAAGGGTTTTTACCAAACAGAAGGTGGCGGGGGGGAAATCTAAGAAAAACTATGGTGTTATTTTTTTATGGAAACAGGTGCACAACAAAATGCCTCCTGAAACATTTTTTTCAGTATTTATTCTCCTGTTAAATCTTGTTCAACACACTTTATTAGAACTTTTGCGGGTTTTCCTTCTTTTATGCAGTAAATAGCTCATTTACTCTAATTTTTTTTCCATGAGAAAATCAAAAGGAGTTAGGAAAGCTATGAGTCACTTTGAAAATAAAAGGTAGATGGATATATTCATGGTAGAAACATTAAGCATATGTATAAAAAAAATCTGACTAATCCACCAGAAGTATAGTATTTGGAAAATGTAACTGCATAAACCTAGGATGCAAATTGGGGATAACATTGTAATAGGGTAGATGGTTAACCTCTAGAGAACTGAACTTGCGAAGACAGGGTGATTCTCCATATCTTACAGTTTCTGGGCGTTTTTTTAATCAGAAATCAATACTTGAAGATTCTGACGAAAAATCATTTTTTTAAACAAATTATATCCTTGAGGCAAAAATACCTCAGTAAGGTCCTCTTGCTTACATTTTATATAGTCAAACTTGACAGTTATGGTGGTCACATTGCACTCTGTGAAATCATCTAGCAGCATTCATTCATTTAGCTTTTTTCTACAATGAAAATATGAAGGATTTTTAAGAGGAATTATTTGCTAAACAAACATCATCATTTAAATTCACTAGGAACATATATCAACAGAAATCAGCCACCGAACTGTACAGTACTGAAATCTTATCACACACACCTATGATTATGTCTAGAATTTTTTGACTGGTCCAGAATGAGAATAGTAAACTATATACCTGTCTCCAGAAACTCTGATTTGTGGCAATGTATGACAGTGCCAAATAGGGTTGTTATTGCTGATTGCTTTTTCCTTTCAGATGGCAATAATTTCCCATTACAAGCTGAAAAAGCTTTCGAAAGTACACATATAAAGTAAAGGCTGGATGTCTTTTTTTAAATTTCTTTTTTTAACACTAGCAGCTGGCTGCCATTTGTTTGAGTGCTTGACTTGTTTCTTTAAAAATACGATTTTTTTGGAAGATATTTTTCTGTGGCACTTTGTTTCCCCTCAGGCTATCTCTGAGTCCATAGCACTGGAGATGGTGGTTAATGAAGACAGATGATGTTCCCAGCCCCCGGGCTACTGTTTTCATTTTTCAATACCAGTCTTTGCATCAAGCAGTGAAGAGCGGCAGAGGCATTCTCTGCCGACAGCAGGGTCTCTGTTTTGTTTCCCAAGGTTCTTCCTTAATGGTAACAGAAAAATAGTTTTTCTATAATTATATATGTTGTAGGATCTTTAAATGACAGTATTAGTTGTAAATGCAATGTTGGAAACAGCAGTGTTCAACCTAACTAATGAGTGTTACCATGTTGTTTTTTCCTTTCTTGTTCCAGTCCTGTCATTATTTGATATGCAGTGGTAGAGACTTGAGCGGGTAAAGGAGTTTAGCTTCTTTGAAATCAGTGAAACTACATAGATGGAAATTTTTTCTCTTGCATGAATGTTGTTAAAGTATTTTATTTTTTTTTTGAGGGAGGAAGACAATATTTGTGTTTGCACAGCAAGTGTCATGAGACTTTGGGGCTTAAGTGAACGGTTGGAATTCGGCTTGTGGATTAACACACTTATGTGATTTTCAGGATCTCACTCTTGGCCACTTAATTAGGTCATTTGGGTCTCACACAGTGTGTATCCCATTATTAGTACCTCAGTTGGGCTCAGATAAAATGATGTTAGGATATATTTTAAAAGAAAAAAGGAATAGTAGATTTCTTAAAAATGACGTAAACATGCTGAAGTCACTTGAGCTCTACTTACTTTCTAATCTAACTGATCTAACCCCAAATACTTAGATATAGAAGTGCTTCTCTTTGCATAGGGGGAAAAAAAGAATAATTTTTTTTTAATAGATGTTCATATATATGACTTTGCTATCATGGCCACGTTTTTATTAATATTCTGTAACGTTCATATTGGCATTAGAGCTTCTGCAATTTTTCTCCTATAAGGCTATTTGTTAAAATATTTATGAAAAGCAAACACAAAGTTTTAAGTTAATTCATTTAAAATATACATGTATATTCATTTGGCAATGTTATCTAATTGTTTTATACAATGCAGGGTTTAAAAAAATCAAGACTGAAAGATGGAATTCTATTTAAAAATAGTTATGCTTTCTATTATGAATTTGTAGCTTTTTATCAGTTTTTCTTTTTCTAAATCTTCTGCTGTGTTCTAATTGCATATAATTAGTTTACTGCTATAAGTAGAACACTTCTGAAAAAGACTGAGGATGGTTAAAATCTCCTAGAGAATAATCATATTTGCTCTCTTGAATCTAAACGCTTCAAAGTTAAAAATTCAAAGATACAAGAATCTTTGAAGAAGGACCATCTGAGAAATGTGAAGATCAGTCTACCTGTTTATACTTTGTTCTTACTCTTACAGACATACAGAAAATTCAGGAATAACATTACACATATATGCATGTAATCATTTTTTGAAGCACGAAGCCCTCTCAAAGTCGATGATAATTTGTAGCTGACTTCAGTAGAATCACAATTTTCTCCACTTTTTGAATTTTCTAGTTGAAAAAAAGTCTGTGAAATGGGAAGAGTAAGGGAAAGTTTATCTCAATTCTGTGTGTGGGAGTAAAAGTACTAAGTAATATTTTTTCCTAAAGAAACTAAATTATTTAAGTAATAATATTAGGAACAAAACTGACATGGTTTGGGGTCTTGGTTGCTTTGGTGTTTTCATAATGTTGAGTTGTCAAATGATGAACTAGCTACATTTCTTCAAAATGACTAAAACTGAAAAGGCATTTGCTGGTGATTTTTATAAGCTGCTGAATTTCTTAGGATTGCCATGCTGAAATGGTGGATTTCTTTTTTAGCATGTGGTAGAGTGAACTGGGATTAATGAACAATGAGCTGCTTTCTGCTCTGTATCTGTAGTATCACAAGATAAAATCAGTGCTAAAAAGAAAGATCTGTTTTGGAAGAAAACATCTGTTTGGAGAATGGTGAAATCAGCAAAATCCACAGACATATCTTAAAGTATTTTTCTCTGTTTCTGTTCAAATTAACAGGGTCACCTACTCAAGTGACTTATTGATCATTGGCAAACATGTTTGTAAAATAACCTTTTTCTGCCCTTCTTTTATACCCCAAACTCACCCTTTCACAATGGGGAGGAGGGTGGAGAACACTGTTAACAGCTAAAATCAGGAAAGCAGTGAGAGTTTTGTCTTTTTCTTTCAGAGATCAGTGGTATTCGGAAAGGTGTTTTTAAATCAGAAATTTCTCTGCAAAGGAAATAGTTTTCAAATTTAAAACAGTTATACGTCAAACTGTTAGGTAGGTTGTCCTTAAGTAGATCTGTACAAATAAACTTCCCGTTTATAAAATGTACTGTACTCCTTTTTGAAAGTTCCTTATATAAAACTTCTTACAGACTGTTTCCCACTGTGTTTTCTGGTTCATCTGTCCCCACCACTCTTCTCTCTTTACTTCTCTCACAAGAGATAGCCTTGAAAGTCTCAACGTTTTCCAAATCCACTAAATTAATTTTTCTGAATTCTGATTTTCCCTCCTCACCAAAGACAGAAGTACCGAAATAATACATAATATTTCTTGGGGGTCCAAGCAATAATAAGACAAACAGATATATTTAGGCCTATGTATACAAAGTGCTGTCCTCACAAAAATATGGCCAGGCTAATAGAGGTATTACAGTGCTTTATTTTTCTTCAATTTATTTCCTCGGTAGCTATTTGATACTCACACAGGTTTCACATATTGGTCAAGATTTCTTCCTTTTGGTCACTGCGACCCCCATTCACTCAGCCTCAGCCCTTTTAGACTTCCATTTCTGAGCCTGCCATGATTTTGTGAACTTTTTGAGCCACTTAATGTTCAGTGGGTACAGTGCTGGCTCCTGGGCACACAAGCCTTAGCGAAGTACAAACTGAGACCATGCATTAATTTTGATTCACTTATCAGTGATAACTTTGTTTCATGACATGCAGCTAAGTAAAAGTGGAAGGAAAGCAATTCCTTCCCCAGAGAAAATAAATTGGCTAGAATAAAATAAAAACAGGTGAAAAAGGAAAAAGACCAGAAAGAATATCTAATAGCATCTCCCAGAAAAGAGGAGGGTTTTCTGCTATAGGAAAAGGGGTACTGAGAATATTCCTTGATGACATTTCCAAATCCTTACCTTTTCACAAAGATCCAGTGGTTCCCAGGAGAAAGCTAGTGCTTTATGTCCTCTTCCATCAGGTTGAGTTTCTCATTTTTCCTTATGGGTCCTGGTCTTGTAAGTCATCCAAAGGGTTAATAATTGTTTTAGTTGGACAAAAGTATCACTGAAAATTCCTGTGTATATTAGCTAGAACTTTTCTAAAACCAGTAGCAGCAACAAGAATATTCTATGCATGATTCTTGAAAATTTTTTTCTGAGCAAAACCTTGCTTTGGTGAAAGCTTTTTGACCACCCTAGTTTGACTTCAGTGAGTGATTAATGAGATATGGGAAGTTCTGCCTTAGTTGTACTTTCTTTTGAAATTTGTAAGTATTCTCAGAGCTTAACTTGTTTATGACATTGAGTCAACATTGAGCTGAACGCTTTAATAGTTTCTTCTGTTTCAAATGAGGTACAAGTGCGAGTGTGCCAAAAGGTGGTGTTCGGACACTCGCAGGGCCTGCCCAGGCATTTGGGTGAACACATGTGAGTTTGGGAGCAGCCTCTAGCAGCTTTCTCTCATTTGTCACTGCAGTTCAGGGATATCCTTGCTCCCAGAAAGACATAGAAGCAATTAATCAAAGGTGAGACTGAGATGCTTGATGAAGAGATCAATAATCTGTCTGGTTGCCCTAAGTGACAAGTTCAAAATAAAAAGAGGGGTGTGGTGACACTGTTTGTGCTTGAGCAGAATAGATGATGACAAATTATTTATGAACTGGATTGCAACATCTCCTTTCCCTCATCTGTATCCCCTTTTCCAGTGGAGCAAAGGATAGATTTTGTGAGTAGTTCTTACAGCCACTACTGTGATGCAACTTGTTCCGAAAAGGTTGTGTTCTTTAAAAGTTGATGCAAGAAATTTTGGAAAGAGAAGAAATTCAGAAAAAAACCTCATAGCTAGGCATCCTACAATTGTTGTTTTGGGAAGGAAAATGAGTGTGTTCTCAATGATCCCTAGATTTTCAAATATCTCCATTCAGTTTCGTTTGAGGAAAGCTGTATAGATTTTTTTTAAAAAGTGCGTTATCATTTTGCTGACACTTACACAATTCATTATCCTAGTTTAAGTTCTATTTTGTTTTTATTGGAACTATAAATGTATTGAGAGAGCCTACTACTGCTGCCTTTGACTGATGTTAGGGCTGTATCATTATGAATTGGTTTTTTTGCTAAACTCATTCTTCATGAAATCTGAGCTACAATCCATGGAAAGACCCTCATATTCAAGTTTATACACTTACAAACAAGCTTTAATTCACCAAAACTTTTAAAAATGCTACATGGAAACAGATTCTTATACTACCTTCCCCAGCTTCCCATGAGTTATTCCACACCAGCCTTTCCCTTAAGCATTTCTTACTAGAGCCGTTTATCTTCCCCAAGAAAAGATTCTTCTTTCAGTCCTTTTTATTTTATTTTTTTCCTTCTGTTTCAGCCACATCAAATTGCCTAGTATTTTAACCCAATTTTTTTTTAAATAAGCACAGGAAATTCAAGTTAGGAGCGTATGGAATTGCTGGAGGAAAATCAGGAGGGGGTACGAGGGCGGCAGGAACTGAAGCTCTGTGGCCCTCTGTCTCCCCTGGTCTGTGCCCAGCAACCTTCTGGGCTCCCGCAAGGCGGCTGCTCTCCACCTCGCAGACAGGTTCCTTCTGCTGACGTTACCAAGTCTCATGATAACAGGTTTCCAACCTGGAGCCTTTCTAATGATTTTAACCTCAGTTGTTTGCCAGGATGGGAAACTAGATGTTCTTTATCCCTTTGAATTCTGGCA